>PVJI01004265.1:0-110891 GCA_004026765.1 Micronycteris hirsuta | reverse complement strand
TGTAGGGTTGTAACAGGGCAAAAGGAAATGATGTAGAATATTGCACTGGAAGAAAATCCAAGGCCAAGTGTGTCTATTCCTGGATTTTCCCTAAGGCTGACCTTGGTTGTATGTATATTTCTGCATCCCACTCTCCCAGAGTTTTCCATAGCGTGGCTGGAGGTTAAGGTAGGGAAGGGCGCAGTGTGCAGTCCTGTCTCATCTTGAAATTCCCAAAGCGGTTCGTTGCACGGAGCTGCCCGACACAGACCATGTAGCCCGAGCAGATGATTGGTATCATTCCACAGACAAGTGCAAAACTTGGTTCCGATTCCGTGTTGAGAATAGGCACAATTCGGGCTGTTATTCTTGTTGTAAATAGGAGGACACCAAAGAAATGCACCCAGCAACTTCAAAGACTTGTCTTGTGGTAGGCAGCCATAGTTGGCACGTCATTTGCAGTCAGGAATGTTCAAATAAACAGCGGTCAGCATCTGATCAGATCAGCTGCACAATAGCTTGCCCTTGCGCAGGGCAGCCCACTCACCCCAGAAATACCATTCTTGGTGTGCGCAAAGGGTGCCAGATGTTCTTATTTCTTCAAGATGTCCCTGCTGACCTTATCACCTAGGAGGTACATTCCAGTGATGTTGACAAGCCCTCCCCTGCCAGTAAATGAAGAATGGATAGGCGCTCTTTTAAACCAGAAGTTACATCTTGTGCCATTCATACGTCAGTGACCCTAGTCGTTGGGATTACAAATTAGCAAGAAAATTTTGACTAAGAAGATAATGAAAGCTATAAAAAAAACCCCAAGGTGTCACCTACAATGAAGGTGAGTGGCTGCTTTACATATCAGTGGGAATCACTTGTATGGCTATCGAGGCTTATACTTCTAGGATATTGTAAGTGTTTCCCCAGGAACACATTCCATGTATGTCCTGTAACCACAGTAAAATATACAGAACAGCTTCAGGGAGCCTCAGAAGCTTTTGCGTGTTGTATTAGAACCGGAGCCCTTGTGGGTATAAATGAGGTAGATGGCAGTATTTTAAGGAATGGTACTGGCGTATATACAGGGGTGGGCAAAAGTAGGTTTACAGTTGTTTTTACGGAAAATAATACAATAGTAAATAACAACATAAGAATAAACTGTGTTTCGCAGGCTCACAACTGTAAACCTACTTTTGCCCAGCCCCGTGTAAAGGTATGCTGTTGATAACCGCAAACACGCTACTTTATTTTGACTGAAGCACAAACCCTTGGGGTCATGTAGCTTTTGAACAATTTGACCAAACTCACACTAAAATGTAGTGAGAAACTGTGGTGTCAGAGGTCTTTCTGATTACTTGAAACTTAATTCAGAATTCTGCTCCTGTGGACAGGTACTCCGAGATAGACAATATTTAAAACTTTCAAACCAAACGGACTTAAGTACATTCTAAATAAAATCCCAAAGCATGCTTACCAAGTTGTAACTCTGCTTTGCTCGGGTAGAGTATGGATTTTCTTTTTCTTCACAAGTGCCATAGTCAGGGTGGACTTTCCTAGGCTGGGTATGGCTCCGTCAGGACCGCCAAGCTTGAATTCATTCTACTTCAATTCTCATTTGTCTCACTTTCAAAACAGTCCCAAAAGGTAATAAGCACACATTTGTCACAATACCAGCCCTAGTTCCATGAGATTTCATTGCACGAACAAATCTCTAAGCTCCCGAGCAGTTATACCTACAGCAAATTGATGTACGGGGTCAGTCCAGAGCATTGACAGCTGCGAGAACAGAGCCAGGCATCCGCAGTGCTTTCACCCTCTAAGGTCAGACATTCCTGCCTTTTTGAAAAGTTAGATGCTTGTGTTGGTGGCAACTCCAAGCACCAGGTCTTAAGAAAATCCTTCTCCCTCACTCTCACTGCCCTGGGGTTGTACATAAGACCCACCTGAGGTTCTGTGCAGAGAACCCAAGTTAAATCAGGAGTAAAGGAACCAGTACATGCCAAGCACTCAGGATGTCAGTGCCCCATACAGTCGTCACTAGCCATATGAGGCTCCTGAGCACGTGAAATGCGGCCAGCGTGAGCTGCGATGTGCTGTACGTGTAAACTGCACACTGGATTTCAAGACTTCCTAATGGAGAAAGAAAGAGGGAGAATTCTTCTGTCATCCCACATGTTTCTTCCTTTTTGGTCAAAGTCTGCCTCCGTGGGGCTCATGCCATGCCCTTCCGAATGGTGACACCCAGCCCCTGAAGCAGCCTCTGAGGAGGCCACGTATACATCTGGTGGCTAGGACCTTCTTTCTAGTCTGAGAGTGGTTCCAGACACTTAGTAGATCTATCAGGTCAAGCCCGGGAGCTCTGGAGCTGCTGTATCTCCCATGATTCGGGGGCCATCGAATCCATTCATAACTCGGCAGTCAGGAAGAAGCCAAGGCAGCTAGAGATGGCAACAGTGATGGCACCCAGGGGTCTCGGTAAGTGGCCAAGGAATCGGGAGCTCGTGAAGCTGAGACACTCGGTAAAATGTGTCCAATCAATTTCTCAAAGAACCTAACGAGGGGAGGAAGTGAGACATAGCAAGACTAGCAACTTGCCCAGAGTTATGCATCTAGTAAGTGACAGAGCTGGTATTCTAACTAGATGGCTTGCATTATGCTCTTAAACGCAAGCTCATATAGGTCATTACCAGTTTGACACAACTCAATATAAACCAGATTTTCTGCTGAAAGCAGGTTTTTATCCACAAAAACTTTAAAGACAGACAGGGCCTAGGAGGAGAGATGGATATTGAAGGGTTCAGAGGAAATCCTTGACCCATCTGTAATTTTACTCAGGAGCTGACCACTTCTGACTTGCCCAGGAATTCATGGACCGTTTCCTGTCCCTGCTAGGAGCCGAGTACCGATCCTTCCATAGGTCTCCAGCCTGTCGACAGATTTGGTCACCTCTTCAGTTTCTAAGAGCTGTTGCTATGAACAGTAGGGAATCTTCTCTCTTCTTGTTTGTAGATAAATGGAAGGCCGTATTTCATACTTCAGAGCCTCTTTGTATGCTTACTTTGTTTAGATCGGTTGGTATAGTATGTTTGGGGATTTGGAGGCTGATCACGGAGCAGAGAAGCTCTTGAGAGGTGGTAACATGTTAGCTTTATTTGGGTGGTGTTTTGACAGGGTTGCATGAGAAGGGACGCCCCTCACGGTAGGCGACCTTTCAGAGCCAGTGGCTTAAGGCCACCACCCAGAAAAGGAATTAGGCAAGGGCCCATCAGAGGGAGTTGGGGAAATTCTAAAGGTGGCTTACCTGTGTAGGTGATGCCGCTCAGCCATAAGGTAGAGGGTCTCTGGGTCAGAAAGCTCCAAAGGGCAATAGCAATTTGGGGTCTTTTTAGCTGCAGAGTTTGTTATTTATGGCTAGCAGGTGTTGGGTGTGGTTTACAGGGTATATAACGTAGGTAGGCTCAAAAATGGTTACAAATATCTTAATTTGGAATATATTTAAAGCAATCCAATATGCGAGAGTTTGAGTTGGGCTCCGACAGGCTTTGGACTAAAGACCCCAGTGTGCTATGAAGAAGTAAACAACATGGGGGCCATTTTTGCCTTATACACTCTGGCCCGTTTATGTAACAGTTGGACAGGCAGTGCTCCATTCATTTACTTCTTCCGTTGCTTTAATGGACAAGTCTAGAATTCCTGATAGTGTGAGATGCTTTCCGGAGCCAACTAAGACCCCCTCTTCCCTTTTTCCTTTGGCACTTCTGTTGGAATCAGAATGTTATGCAGCAACAGATGTGAGCTCAGCTCTCCAACTCTACCACTTTGTAGATGAGAATACTGCCACCCAACGAGGCAAAAAGTCTTCCCCAAGGTCAGAAAGCTCATTGTGGAAGGAACCTAGACCCACACGCAGGTTTTCTAATTTTGCCCTAGTTTATTTGCACAGTGCCCCTTCCTTATCACACCATTCAGCCCCTGTATTTAAACTTGCTCAGCGTTTCTTTCTCTAGTTTGGGAATGCTGTAGCTCAGGGGTGCCAAGCTCATTTTTACCGGGGGCCACATCAGCCTCGCAGTTGCCTTCAAAGGGCCAAATGTTATTTCAACTCCTTAACACCTAAGGAGTTGTTACATTTATACACTCCTAAAATTATTTTGGCCCTTTGAAGACAGCCACGAGGCTGATGTGGCCCCCAGTAAAAATGAGCTTGACACCCCTGCTGTAGCTCATTTTCATGGAAGGAAGCTTCAGAACAAACCTCTCTTTTTCTCTACACCAAAAGGGTACCTTCCTGTCTGTGCAGGCAGACACCCTTGACCATGTCACAATGTCCTGCAAATGATCACATAGGAGAAGCCCTGTGCCATAATAAATTCCCCCTTAATCATATCTGTACAAAGCTATCGGTCCCCAGAGTTCTATGAAATCTTATCTTTGCCAAATAGTTTCTCATCACAATGTACTTTCTTGCAAGAACTCATAAAAACATCTTAGTAAATACCAACTGTAACTAATAGAAATTAAAAATATTATTAAGCCCTGTGAAGAATATTCTAGCATTGGTTAATAGATTTGCTGACTCAACCTTGGAACACACTACCCATACGTGAGTGATAAGGGATATGAAGACTCCCTACTGGCATATTTGGGGGTCATTTGTGGTTTAATTGTACTGTTGCCTTTGTAGGATTTTAGATGAATCGGTCATATAAGATGCAAGCATTTGTTCTCTCTCTGTTTTCTGTTTTTAATTTTCAAAACAATGTAGAACATCTGTAAGCCAACTGCAGTCAAGATTGCTGACTCAAAGAGTGAAGAAATCAAAGTCCAGTTTCACAACTTACATGTCTGCGGTAAAATGTCAGGACCGTGAAATTCTCCCGCCCTTTAGCTCTTCTCTCCTCACTACCCCTCACCTGAGAAAAGGTGAGAAGGAGGAGGGACTAGAGTGTTAACTGTTGGTTAAGGTGCTGCTTGGAAAGGAGGCGGTGGAGACTAGACTGTGGGACACTCTGGGTATGTCCAAAATTCCTGGTTAGCTGGACAGTTTGATGCTCAAGACTTTTCCCACTCATGATTGGTTGACAGAAGTTAAAATTGTCATCTGGCCCTCTCCGTCTCTCACCCTATACAGAGTCATTGGCGTTTTGCCTGAGCGTTTCTTGTTTTCTCTTTGTGTAACACTTCATGTATATGTCAGAATATGATTACAGAATTTTAATCCTTCCCACAACACCTTTGGCACGGGGGATAGAAACTAATCTCCCCCACTCCTTATCAGAATTCCATAAAATAACCAAGAATTCAGAAATCAGAATCCTTTGGATTGGGGACAGAAGACATCATTTTGTTGAAGAGCATCAGCCTAGTCTAAGCAATAGGAGTTGCAAATTTGCTTTAAATAATGTGGCAAATCAACTTTTTGTTTCCTCAAAGCCTTAAGATCCCCAGGAGAAAGAGGCAGGTGTGGTTCTTCATGCAGGGGCCAAAGGAGTGTGGTAGTGAGTTTCTGGAGTGTGTGTGAAGGTGTAAGTGTTGGACAGAATGGGTCTGTGCTGATGGATTTTCTCTGCAGTGAAAAGCCCAGCAGACCACGAGGGTGGGGACGTGGTGGGAGGAAGATAAGGAGATTGAGCAGCCCTGTGGGAGATGTGCTAGATATTGACACGAACTCCTCATACAGTAGATCTTCCTCTGTTAGAGCTAATTAATGAAGTTTTTTCCATTGAGAAGCTTCCTTGGGATTGACAGAAATAGAACCTACCTGAAAGAGACCCAAGTGTATATGCACATTTAATAATGATAAAGAAGACTATCATCCAGTGGGGAAAAGAGAAGGTTAACCAACTGAAACAGCTGGTTCACCATTCATAAAAAGAAAGCAGTTTAGCTCATGGCCTCACACCTCACAGTAAAATAGATTTGACCTAGATCACATAATTCAATGTTTAAAATGTTGAACTGGAAAAATATAGGAAAATATTTAATTTCGTCTTTGGATGGGAAAAGACTTTCTAATTTTAAAAGTATTGGGCCCTGGCTGGTGTAGCTCAGTGGATTGAGCGCAGGCTGGGAACCACAGGGTCCCGGTTCGATTCCCAGTCAGGGCACATGCCTGGGTTGCGGGCCAGGTCCCCAGTGAGGGCCATGTGAGAGATAACCATACATTGCTCTTTCTCCCTCCCTTATCCTCTCTCTAAAAATAAATAAATAAAATTTCTAAAAAGAAAAGAAAAGAGAGACCTTCCCTTAAAAAAAAAGTATTGGAAGGGAAAGATTGATCTGACCCATGTGAGAACTGGCATCAGTGAAATTAAAGGCCAGAACCAAACGGGGGGGGGAGGGGTTATAATGGATGTTATTAAAGGCTAATAGCCTTACTTTATTTTTTTAAAGCCCACATCTCATATAAATTGATAAGAGAAACACCAAACCCCTTGACCACACCCCCGCAATTCTCTGCTCCCTCTCAGAGCCGTACTTCACAGCTGATTTGTCTGCGCGCACTATCCCCACTTCCCTACCTGCTCAGCGCTCTCAACCTGGCTTGCACCCCATCAGCGCACTGAGTCACCACTGACTTCCATGGGGCCAAACCCAGAGGTCTCTTTTCCTCTCACATGAAGTCTTCCTTTCCACGGATTGAATGCTTCCTCCTTCTCCACACTCTCCCTCCTTGCTTTTGCCTCTGAGATCATGCATTCTTGTGTCCCCAGATGCTCCTCATTCCTCAGTGTTTTTTTTTTCCTTAGGTAGGTACCTTTTCTTCCACCAGACCCCTAAAACGCTCAAGTTCCCTGGTTCTCAGTCCTGAGTCCTCTTTTCTGTCATTGGATGTCATCTCCCTAGGCGACCTCATGCATCCCATGGATTTAGATGTCCTTTATAGTCTTGTCACTCACACATTTCTATTCGCAGCACAAGCCTAATCTCTGAGCTCCGTGTACTCTCCTTACTTGACCTCTCCGTTTGCATGGTTCCCTGCGTGTCAAATTTAAAATAGCAAAAGTTGAAGCCTTGTCCCTCCCACCCCCACCTGTCTCGGCAACAAATGAAAACTCAATTCCCGTTCAGTGTTCTCCATCTTAATGAATGAATGGCGTCATCATTCGCTGCTGAAATCTGAAACATGGAGGTCATCCTTATTCCTTCTCCATCCCACCCACATCCAGTCAATTAGCAAAACCTTTCTATTTCCAAACTGGATTTTAAATCTATCTACCTCTCTCCCATCCCTGCCTCACCCTGGCCAGACCCGCTGCAGCAGTCTCCTCAGGGGGCTCCTGGCACCTATCATTACTCTCTTCCAGTACTCCACATAGTAGCTCAAGACATCTCTTTAAGATAAAAATTGGACCGATGTGTTCTCATTGTACTTTAAACGAATTCCAAATGCTTTACTCTGGCCTACACCTAGCCGGGTCTTTTCTAATTCTCCGAACTCATCTCGTGCCATTCTCTCCAGCACCTGGTGTCTGCATATTGCTCTCCTCTCGGTTTCCAAATCCTGCAAGCTCTTTATTGCTGCATGCGGCCCAGGATGGCTATGAATGTGGCCCAACACAAAATTGTAAATTTACTTAAAACCTCTTTTTTGCTCATCAGTTTTCATTACTGTTTGTATATTTAATGTGTGGCCCAAGACAACTCTTTCTTCTTCCAGTGTGGCCCAGAGATGCCAAAAGGTTGGACACCCGCAACAGATTTTTAGACTCAAACTTTCACTGTGAAGAAAAAAAGAACAGAAATGTGGTCACAGGTTTATGTGCAAACATATTCATCAAAAGTTAGCCACCATGTAAAAGAAAAAAACATAAAACATAATGTTCAACATTAGGGGGGTGATCCAACATGAGCGTGAGCAACTAGAAATAAGTGGAAACACTATTTCTTTCTCTTATTGGATATTGAGGATTCACAGTTGTTAGTGTAGTTACTTAGAATAATTTTCTTAAGCAACATGTATTAAAATTGCCCTGGCTGGTGTGGCTCAGTGGATTGAGTGCCAGCCCATGAACCAAAGGGTCTCGGGTTTGATTCCCAGTCAGGGCACATGCCTGCATTGTGGCCAGGCCCCCAGTAGGGGGCGTGATAGAGTCAACCTATTGATGTATCTTTCACACATGGATGTTCCTCTCCCTCTCTTTCTCCCTCCTTTCCCCTCTTTCTAAAAATAAATAAATTTTAAAAATCTTTTTAAAAACATATAGTAAAATTGAAAATTTCAGTGCATTTCCTGAAAAATCACTAAATTATAAAGGGTTTTTGAAATAGTTTCCAAAAAGAAATGTAAAGTAATTTATTACAGCTCTAACATGTGACAAATTGCTGCCACTTACATTTAAGGAAGGCCAGCATAGTGGCAAAATTAGCAGCATTCAGGGATAAATGGATGGCAGTTAACTGTGAAAGGAGCAGTGGCAAAATGAAAGATATTTCCTTTGCCATGCTCACACATTGTAACCAACACCACAGGCTCTGGGACGATGTTTGTAAGCCACATGCCTTCCATGTGGAAGTGATTTCATCTCCTAATTAAGAACACATTTACAGATAAAAACAGAGGAAGGAAGCCAGCGTGAAAAGCGTGTTATACCAAAAGCCAGGGTGAGCAGGAAATATTTGAAGGATATAAGATGAAGGTGGCTGGGGTTTGGAAGGAAGTGGTTTTGTAGACACTGTTTGGTCTTGGTTGTTTTGCAGTCATTATTGGAGTGGTTCTTTGGCTCATTAAGGGTTTAATTCTGACATATTTATAGAGAAAGAGAGACAAGGCTTGTCTGGATTTGGTAGCACTCCTGTTGTTGGTTAGCCAAAATTTATCCTTAACCTCTTATGAAGAGTTACATGACTTACCTTCTAGAAGCTTGGCCTACTTGATATTTGAACTGTAAGATTTTAAGCCATTAGGCTTTTGAAATACAGACTAAAGCCTTTAGAGATAAGGTTTCTAAACACTTTTAACAGAGATTTATGAAATGAGAAGAAAGACAAAAGAGGAATAGCTTTGGATTTTAGTACCTGTACTGACACTATTAATCAGGACCAAAACAGAAAAAAGAAAAAAAAAAGGAAAGAGAAATTTCACTGATGGAAATGAAGGACGTTAGTTCTGTTCATGCTGAAACATTCATAGAGAAATGTTTTATTTTACATTGTGTAATGGGCCAATTTATTTTAATCCTGTGGAAATAGACACATAGGCAAGTTTTTACCAAAAAAGAATGACTTGTTTAATTACATTCTCATTCTATTTTGAGGGTATATTAATAGTTTAATACTATTCATAAAATAAACAAAACAGCCCTGGCCAGCATGGCTCACTTCATTGGCGTGTAGTCCTGTAAAACTGAAAGGTCGTGGGTTTGATTCCCAGGCAGGACACATGCCCAGGTTGTGGGTTTGTCCCTGTTTGGAGCGTGTACAACAGGCAACCAATTGATGTTTCTCTCTTACATCGATGTTTCTCTCCCTCCCTTCTCCTCTCTCTAAAATCAATAAGCATGTCCTCAGGCAAGGATAAAAAATAAATAAAACAGAACACAGGAAAGAAGGCGGCTACTGGCAATATTTCTTTATGGTTGCAAATCAGCAGTGTGTAATAGAAAAATGAAATCCAGCTTTGCTTAAAGTGTGTTTGAGGCTGGTGTTACCACCCTTGAGTGAAATGAATATAATTTATATTTGAAATATCAACAGAGTTACCATGGAAGATAAAAATGTTTTTAAAAATCTACCTGCTTTTCAAAAATTATTTCCTACTCATATTCCTGGGAACAGATTCCAAATTGAGTCTTATCTCATTATGGACTAAGTGAAATAGAATTATGTGCTTTTAGGTTTGGGGTAGTTGATCATTCAAGATGTGTGTTTTATCGAAACCTTCAATGATCTGATTTTCATTACAAAAAGGGTATTAGGATCAGAATTCTATTTGAGACTATAGATGTGGTTAAAAAAAACACCTTCAAAATGAATTAAAATTTTTCCTTTCGTCCTTTTAATGCTATAAGACAATAGGGTATATTTGTGGCTTTATAATTTTATAACATCTCTCCTTGATGTCTGTTGAAATGTTTATAAGTGAATACGTGAGTACAGACTTCTGCGAGTGTTTGGTGCACACACACGTGCATCTATGTTGTAGCGGTCTTAGAGAGACAAATGACTATTTTTTGGACAATACGAATTAGGTGGAACAGCTGGAGGCAGGAAGGAAAGAAAAAGAGTTAGCCCAGAGGGCAGGATTGATGACGGAGTTGGAAGGCAAGAATAGAGTGAACTGATCAGCGGCTCCCCACTCAGTCCCCACAGCCCTGGTCTCTCTCCATCACCTACCCACATCTCACTTTTCTACGGCTCTCGTCTGAGAAATCAGAAGGGAATTTTAAAAAGGAGAACATTAATTTTCTGATTCAGAATTTGAGAATCAGAGATAGATTTTAACATCAGTGAGTCTCAACACAAGATTTTCAGATGAGTGAACTAATCCCAGAAGAAGAGAACTGTTTTGCTAGTCAGGAAGCAAAGCAATGCTAGCGTCAAAGACTCCTGGTTTCCAATTCAAGGTTATTTTCTGATCCATTGTGGGAGAATATTAGTAAAGATGAAACTAAGAACCTCTCTGTGATTAATCTCTTCGCTGTAGGCAGGGATGCTGCATTTGCCACTGAGGCAGAGGTTAGGAAAGACTTAAACCAAACAGGCGTTCTTCTTCTGGAAGAGAGCAAAATATTGCCCAGATAGAGGAGTCACCTGATATTATGTGACATTTACCCTTGATCTTTTTAGAGGTAATTTTAGAAGTCTTCATTAGGCAAACCAGATTCTTTCCATATGGTGCCTTACACACCTAATGATTCTAGAGGATTAGCTCCCGCGTCACGCTGGTGCTGCCTTTGTGGTATGTGTGTTTCAAGCTCTTCAGACTGATTGTGAATCTTTGGCCTCAGGCTGCACTTGATGTCACAGGAGTTTCTGGTTTCACTTATGTGTGCACAAGGGAATTTGCTTTTCCTGTCTTTGAAGCTATATTGATGCAGCTTGACCTTCTAAGCCATGTAAAACAACCTACCAGACCATTTAAAGCCCAAAACTTCAGTACCTGAAACATTCATAGAAAAAGGAACAGTCAGTCTTCTGATAGCATTATTTATAAATCTGTATTCCAAAATTGAATATACAGATGTAGACATTGACCATACCAAATCACCCTTCCTGAAAAAGAGGCATTTTGCCACAAGCAGGTAAAAATATTGATGAATATCCTATGCATACTGTAAATAAAATTTTTATTATACATGAGATTTCCCATTAGGAAACATTCAGTAAATATTTCTTAAGCACCTACTATGTGATAGGCACAGTGGGTTGCCCCTGGGTGAAAAAGGCAGAAATGTCCGTGTTTTTGTGGAGTTTACGTAATTATTCTCTGCAAAGTGATATCCTTATTAAGGAGAAAATAATTCTGGGCTCTGGATTCTCTCTTTTGGTCTATTTACACATTCATGTTTTAATAAATGTAAGCTTTTGTTAAAATATATATACGAAAAATGCACAAATCAAGTGTTCAGCTCAGCGTATGTTCATCAAGTGAGCACAGCCATGAAATCAGAAGCCAGGTGAAAAAACAGAGCATAATTATTGAATAAATTAAGACAAAAATTGCATGCATATGATTTCCTGTATATAAAATTCAATAAGATGCACTTGCTGGTTGCAGGGAGATTGGAGAGTAAGGGAGCATGGCGTGGGGAGATTACAAAGAGGCGTGGGAAACTGTTGAGACTGATGGATACGCTTGTTGTGTTGATTGATATTTTCACAGATTTATACATGTCAAAATGTATCAAACAGTGCACTTTCAAATAGTCCATGTATTTTGTCTGTCAACGATATTTTTTAAATGTTGTCAATTTTTTAATTGGGAAAATTAGTTTGGGTGGTAATTCCTCAGAAGGGACATAAAAAAAACCTGGTGTGATAGTTTCCTATGGCCTGATATGGGTATGTAGGCAAAAGGCAAAGTGTAGCAAAAACTTCAGCTGTATATTTCAGATTCGTGCATTTCATTGTGTTTAAGTTGCAACTTCATAAAAGTAAATTTTATGAAACAGTTAAAAAAAAAAGAAAAAGAAAAGAAAGAGAACTTTGTCAGACACCAGAGCCCCATTTTGAGTGCCATCCAGTTACTAACCTTCCCAAGGTCACCACTTTTCTGACTTTTGACCCCATAGATTATTTTCCCTTTGTTTTGAACTTTATAGAGATGGAATCATATGACATATGATATTCTTTGTCTGCCTTCATGTGCTCAGTGTTATGCTTGTGACATTCATCTGAGTTATTGCCTATGGTTGGGTTCATTCATTCTCCTTCCTGTGTAGTATTCCATTGTGTATTTCAGTTCACTTATCCATTTTTATCATTAAAGACATCTGGACTATTTCCACCTTTTGTATCTTACTGAAAATGTCGTATCAAGATTCATGGGTATGACTTTAGGTGAACATTCTATTGGGGATACGCTTTTGATTCTTGTATGTGCCCTGACCAGGGATCAAACCCACAACCTTGGTGTATTGAGATGCTGCTCTAACCAACTGAGCTACCCAGCCAGGACTTCAGGGATGCACTTCTGAGTTGGAATGCTAGGTCACAGATTATGCACATATTTATCTGTACTACATACTGCCAAGCAGTTTTCTAAAGTGTTTATACCAAGTTAGAGTCTCAATAGCAGTGTATGAAAGTTCCAGTTACTCTATATCCTTGCCAAATTTAGCATTATGTACTTTCTCATTTTTGTGTGTCTTTTGTTTAAAAAACTAGGACAGAACCACTTGAGCTTTGCTATAAACAATGAAGTATCATCAAATTTGCAGCAACAGTGTTAATCCCTTGGATTTTGGTCTATGCCAGTGATTCAGAATTGTATCATATCGAATTACAAACTCTACTGAAGTGTTGACAGAATCAAACAAAGCCACTGTGTGCAATGGAAAATCCTGTAAAAGTTTGTGTTTCTTATATTCGGAGTCATGGCATATTCAAGGCAGCAATGGTAGACCACCTTTTTTTGCAAGAGGGCCAAGTTAGAACAAAGAAAAATACTTACAGGTCACTTTTTTGTACCTTGTGTTTCAAAATACATGTGGCTTTATTGAGATCTGGGGAAGAAACATCCATTTGGATGAGAGATAACATGCCCTATCAAGCGGAAGACTGGAAGTGAGAAATTTGGAGCAAGTATTGGCCAGTAAACTATTCACATTGGACCATATTTGAGAAATGGCTATGGAGAGATAGCCATCATCCTGAAATACTATAGCTTGTCCACCATAGTGTAAAGCTAGGAGGGCTACCTTTTAGACCAAGACCCTGAAGAGGAGGCTTTAATGGCAAACCACCCAGCCCCTGATCCCCCATCCAGAAGGGCCCAGCTGGAGTAAAGAAGAACCTTATTCTCAGAAAGACGCTGATTGTTTCTCCTCTCTTTTCAGTCCAAGGTTTACACTCGCACACCAACCTTATATTTGGACTTCAAACTGGACCAAGGAGCGAAGCATTCCCAGCCTATTCCTAAAGGTATGAAGGATTCTGGGGTTTAGTGACCATTTTAGGAAAAAGAAAAAGCACAGGGGGCTACTTTGTAATGTGCTTGATTCTTAAACTCAGCACAAAGTTCAATGAATTAAGTTTAGGTTTTACGATGTTGAAACTAGCCAATATTGATAGGACCTTTCAAGTGAGTGCATAGAATGTTAGGGCAGGACCATCTGGGCCACCCCCCTCATGTCACAGGTGTGAACACTAAGGCCCAACAATTAGCAAAGTGTCAAAGCCGTATAAAGGCTTGTGGATAAGACAGGACTTAGCCGCATCTCCCGACTTCCTGACTGCTGTTGATGTCCAGTGCCCCTGGAGGCAAATTCGGATCTTGTTACTTATGAACAAGTGCATTCTTGATTGAGATACAGGCATCTTTTGATAAAGGTATTGCTATGGAAGACTTATCTTTAGGGTGACATTTAAATACAAAGAATAATTAGAAAACTCCCAAATATTTATTTATTTAAAAAAAAATTGTTGAACCCGAAGTCATTAGACATCAACCTCAGACCCATTATTTTCTTCTTTGATTTTTGTCATTCTGGCTATTTTTAAGTACAGGAAAATTTTTAATTGATTCACTGAAACATATGCCTACCCTTCTACATAATTTTTATAACAACATATGTGGTAGCCCATATGCTTTACCTTTTCTCTTTTACTTTGGAGTTTGCATCCCTGCACTCCCATTTTCTCCCTTATCAGCCCATTACAGTACCTCCTCTATATATCTCAGATCTGGACGTGTCCTTGGATTCGATCTTGCTGTGTTTTGGTCCACACTTACATCTGTATGCTGACCTATATATGCATGTAAATGTACAGATATACGGGGTTATGTTCTCATTGTTTTACCAAAATGGAATTGTATTAGAAATGCATTTTTGCATGTCACTCTTTTGATCAGACTATACCTCATGGAAATTCTTCCCAGTCTACTCACGTGGCTCTCTTAAATGACGGTATTCTATGCCATGGGTTGATTGCAACACATTTAGCTATTTCCTATCAATGGTCACTCCCTTTGTTCCTAGTACTTGGCGACTGTACACTGGTCTGCAGTGCACTTCCCTGTACTCGCGTCCATCCAGATGGGGGCTTATTTTGATGTGTCAGGTTTCCAGGGACACTCACAAGGTATACACACTTTTAATTTTGAAAAGATATTGTTAACTTGCAGTCCAAAAGGCAGTCACACTTTTCATCAGGCTTCTACCAGTTTCTCCATCCCTTCACCAACGCTGGATATGATTCGTGTCCCTTTTTGCTCTACCCTTAGCCACCGCCCTCTGTGGCCTCATGAGAGAATGTGTATCTATCCGTTAGCAAAGCTGTACTTCTGTATTATTTCGTCACTATGAATTTTAAAAGATTTGTTTTCAAAAACATTTTTGGAAGGAAACGAAAGCAAGTCACTTAGAAATGTATGTTGATTGTTGAGTCATTGCAAACCCACTTTAAAGAAATCTTTTATGAACCCAGCTATGAAGCAGAACCTCCTTTTCTAAGACATTGCTTCTAGTTATAGCGCTCTCTCTGTGTCTCTCTGTCTCTATCTTTCTCTCTCTCACACACACACACATATTCATTCTTGCTTGCATTAGGTGGCAAATCCAAAGTTTGAGGCTTCTCTGTCCAGTGCCAGACAAACAATTCAGATCTTATAACACATTTTATAATAAACATGATCGTTCTGGCTGCCTGGAATCAGACATATTGGTTGATAAAATGATGCTGTATAAATTTTATCATCAAGCCACTCAAGCCAAGTTCACCCTTTGTCTTTGTTTAAAACTACCTTTCCGTTTTCATGAAATATTTTTTTTTTATCCCTTTACTTTCAGCCTGTGTGTATCTTTCATTCTGAGGTGGGTCCCTGTGTCCAGGTCAAATTCCATTGTAAAATCCAAGGCCTGTCTAAATTAATTTTATTTGGATGTTTTACGGCATCAACTGTTATAATATTTTGATTGTTTTGTTACTCATGGTAAGCGGACTTGACATGGATATCTGGGTTATGTTTGGATTTTGGCATAAGCTTTGCCCTCTAACTAATGTTGACTTCATTGTTTCATTACCAAACAAATGGACTAGAAATAGAGGCGTGCACTGCTACCATCCCATTCCTATACCGGGAACATGCACATTTCCCAAGGGACAGCCCATTAAGGGAGACTGAAAACATTTCTCATGAATCAGACTAAATTGTTTTTTCTGAATTCCTTCCCATAAATAGTATTGGAATCGATTTTTACCATGTCTTTATTTCCTTGGGGCAAGGCACGTTTCTGTGGAGCTGCGCTAATCTCGCAGAAAACAGATGTTTCATGCAGTGATGGTTTTGGAAGGCAGTTAATGTCAGGAATGGAGCTTCATGCTGCATCACTTACAAATAATCCAATTTGTCAAGTCTCTGACAGTACCAGATTCTTTGCACATTGGCCACACGTTTTTCATGTTATTTCTTGGCTAAAATAAGAGTAAGTAGTTTCTTTCTTTCTCTCTCTCTCCTTTTTTTTTTTTTTGCAGTGACTTTTACCATCTCCTGCTACGAAGTCTTGATTTTCCTTGCTGTGAAGGGATGTACAGATAACACTGTTTGCTGTCATTCACTTAGAAGGGCATAAATCTGTATTTCTAGGAAAAGATTAATCTTTTCCAAGAAATCTGTGGCTTCTGGTCATCACATCCCCTTTGTCTTCTGACTGACTGCATCACAATTTGGCCGTCAGCAGCCACACTGTTTTCCCCATCTCCCTTCATAGCGCCCCTGCTACTAGCTTTTCAAAAACATGATCTGGAAGGTTTAAAAACAGGAGGATTGTTAAGGTATGGAAAAATTAATTTCGTAAGCCTGTTTTTACGTCCCTTAATTGTAACTTTACAGTATATGTATATGTATGTCAATCAACAACATTTCTTTTTTTTTTTAAGATTTTATTTATTTTTTAGAGAGGGGAAGGGAAGGAGAAAGAGAGGGAGAGAAACATCAATGTGTGGTTGCCTTTCGCATATTCCCTACTGGGGACCTGGCCTGCAGCCCAGGCATGTGCCCTGACTGGGAATCGAACCAGGACCCTTTGGTTCCCAGCCCGCGCTCAACCCACTGAGCTACACCAGCCAGGCAATCAACAACATTTCTTTAGAAAATAATAGCCTACCCCTCTTTGGTAAGCAGAATAATGACCCCACCAAAATATCCAAGTTGTCAATATGTTACCTTACGTGATAAAGGGGATACATTAAGGATCCTGAGATGGGGAAGTTAGCCTGGATAACCCAGTAGACCCAATATAATCATAAAGATCTATATAAATGAAATAGGGTGGCAGGAGTCAGAGAGAGACAGAGAGAGAGAAAAAGAAGAGATGTAACAATGGAAGCAGAGGTCAGAATGATGCAGTTGCTGCTTTTCAAATGGAAGGAGGCCAGCAGCCAAGATATTGAGGCCACCTGTAGTAGTTAGAAAAGGCACGGAAATAACACTCCCATAAAACCTCAGAAAGGAACACTGCCCAGCAGACACCTTGATTTTATTAAAGGTTATTTATTTATTTATTTATTTATTTATTTTTTAGAGAGAGGGGAAGGGAGGGAGAAAGAGAGGGAGAGAAACAGCAATGTGTGGTTGCCTCTCACGTGGCCCCCACTGGGGACCTGGCCTGCAACCCTGGCATGTGCCCCGACTGGGAATCGAACTGGTGACCCTTTGGTTCGCAGCCCACGCTCAGTCCACTGAGCCACACCAGCCAGGGCAGACACCTTGATTTTAGATGATCGAAACCCATTTTTGGACTTCTGACCTCCAGAACTGTAAGATAATAAAGTCCTGTTGTTTTAAGCCACCAAGCTTGTGGCAATTTGTTACAGCACCAATAGAAAAATTAATGTACCCTCTTAAATATTAACACATCTTTGCTTCCGTGTTTACCTTCAAGGGGGACAAAGGGTAAGGAGCCACATCAATTATATCTTAATAAAACTTTGGGGAAAAGAAATAAATGCTTCAAAACACTTTTCAGAAAGAAGATTTTAATGCCATGCATGTAGTAGCTACTCAATAAACCGCATTAAGATATGTTTAAATAAGTCTTACTGTATTAGTTATCTATCAATATATCCAGAACTCAGTGGCTTGAAACAGCATTTGTTATCTCACAGTGTCTCACAGTTTAGCTGTGTCCTCTGGGTCAGGGACCCTTACAAGGCTGCAGTCATGGTGTCAGTCAGGGCTGCAGTCATCCCAGGGCTGAAAGGGAAAGGGTGCACTTCCAAACTCATAGCCATGGGCTGTTGGTAGCATTCAGTTTCTTGAAGGTTGATGGCTTCAGTCCACTCTCGGTCCTTGCCACGCGGGCCTCTCCACAGCACAGCTCACGGCGTGGCTGCCGGCTTCATCCGAGCCAGCAAGTGAGAGAGCCAAAGGGGTTAGCAAAATGGAAGCCGGAGTCTTTATGTAACCTAATCTCAGAAGTGACAGCCCATCACTTTTGTCTTTTTTTTTTAAAGATTTTATTTATTTATTTTAGAGAGAGGGGAAGGGAGGGAGACAGAGAGAGAGAAACAGCAATGTATGGTTGCCTCTCACATGGCCCTCACTGGGGACCCGGCCCGCAACCCAGGCATGTGCCCTGACGGGGAATCGAACCGGGACCCTCTGGTTCCCAGCCCACGCTCAATCCACTGAGCTACACCAGCCAGGGCGCTTTTGTCTTATTTTGCTCCTTAGAACCAAGTCACCTGGTGTCCAATGCACAGCCCACAATGGCTATGAATGTGGCCCAACACAAAATCGTAAATTTACTTACAACATTACTAAGTTTGGTTACTTAGATATGTACGTTTTCTATAGTAGTGCTCACACTCTTGGGACCTGCTCAGTGACCTTAAAAGATTATCGAAAGGGCCGCTGCATAATAGTGTTATTATGTGAAGACTTTTTTGCTTATGTGTGGTGGCAGATATCACGAAAACTATGCACGGACCTTTTCACCGCTCATCCGTTTTCATTAGTGTTTGTGTGTTTACTGGGTGGCCCAAGACAACTCTTCTTCTTCCAGTGCGGCCCAGAGATGCCAGAAGGTTGGACACCCCTGTTCTACAGAATAACTGCTCTGTACTTTTAAGGAAACAAAAATACTGAGGAATGTTTCAGATGAAAGGAGATTAGACATGGCAACTAAATGTAGCAAGTAAACCCAGATTGGAACCTGGCCTCGAAATTTTTGTTTCTTTTTGCCATAAAAGGCATTACTGAGACAACTGGTGCAATTTGAATATCTGTACATACATAGTAGTATTGTATTAATGGTCATGATTTTTCGTTGATATTATATCAATTTCATAATTTTTATAAGAACACTATGGTTATATAAGAAGATATCTCTGTTTTTAGAAAATACATGCTGACAATTATTTCAACGTAAAGGGGTATCATGTCTGCAAGTTTGCTGTCAAATATTTCAGAAGAAAAGAATGACATATTTCTAAAGAGAAGAATAATAAAGCATATACGAGATAACGTGCTTGCTTTTGGAGAATCTGGGTGAATGATGGTCATTATCTGTACTATTTTTTTTAAAGACTTTATTTATTTTCAGACAGAGGAGGAGGGAGGGAGAAATAGCGATGTATGGTTGCCTCTCACATGGCCCTCACTGGGGACCTGGCCTGAAACCCAGGCATGTGCCCTGACTGGGAATCGAACCAGGACCCTCTGGTTCCCAGCCCGCACTCAATCCACTGTGCTACACCAGCCGGGCCGCCATTCTCTGTACTATTTTTGAAACTCTTCTGTATGTCTAAAATTATTTCAAAATTTCAAAATAATTTTGAAATAATTTGGTGGAATAAGGAGGGGAAGGAGTGGACCCGAGGAGGCCACGCATGAGGTCCATGGGGAGGGAGCTGCCTGCCCACGCTGAGCACAGGTCTCAGAAAGCAGCACTGGGGTCTGGCCACATGGGTGACCCAGAGTTTGGAGAGAGGTTCATTCTCTCCTTAGCCACATTTCCCTCACTTCTTCTCTCTCTCCTTCCCTACCCGGAGGTGAATTTGTCGAGGGTTCGGTGTGTCACCAGGCCATGTTTTGCTACGTCTTCACACATGTGTGTATAAGGAGTGGTTCTGAAGTTCATTGAACTAATGAACTCTAAGACTCAGAGGCAGGAGGAAAATGAGCTGGACTGAGGCAAGGAATGTAGTCCAAGTAAAGCTGTCTCTAGGGACCTTTGCAAGAATTGGGAGCCTCGGTGGAAATGAGAGCAAATGCCACAGAAAATGATTTACATATTGAAAAGAAAAGCGTTACATTTTTTATGTTTGACTAAAGGAGTTCTGACTTAAATGTGTTACTGATTAAACTGTCCTACAGGGCCAGAGGTGAAATGTGACCTCCATCAACTCATTTTCTTTGTTATTGCCTGAGGGAAGGGAAGAGCTTCCCAACTGCAAAGAGCCAGTAGCTTAGAGAGGACATCTGTAGAAGACAGGAAACTGTAGGGCCAGTGACCTCTGACAGCACAAGAAAAATGCAGGGCATCAAAGTGGAAGGAGAGGTGGGAGAAGATAGAAAGTGGAGAAGGATTTGAAAATGTCACAAGAGAACTCTGCTGATATAATTCTGCCCCGAGCAGAGAAGGAATTCTAATAAAATATGGTGGTTTTTAAACATATAGTAAGCACTCACACAATTTGACTCTTGTTTTAAGAAACAATGCATGATGGAAGTGAAACAAAGTTTAATAGAAGCAAGTGCAGGAGGACAACATATTAAAAAGAAGAAAAAAAAAAGGAAATTGTCCCCCTGTTCCTATTTCATTCTCTCTAAACTCTGTGCCTTCCAACCAGTAACATGAATGTTATTACTAATAAAGATAGACACTATATCCTAATAGAAGATTTTTTCACAGAACAAAAATAGGTGCATGTACTTAATAAATTGGCTTGACTATTCCTTTCAGCAAATATTTGGTTCTTTTGGATCACATGAGAAGATAAAAAGGGAAACAAAACAAACCTGGGCAATTATGTATAGACTAGTTTTCTGCATGGAAGGTGAGTAGGAATGAATGGGATACAGGAGAGGTGAGAGTAGAACAATCAAAATACTCCCAAACAAAACCTAGCCGAGCAATTGAAAACTTTGTGAGCCTGCCAAACTTGGAAATCATGACTTTATATCATATACCTTATATGGATTACAACATGTCCTTACAATGTGGTATTTGCGGTCTTTCCTAAGGAGGAGCAATTTCTGCACCTTTCGACATGGAAAGGTATCCAAAATAGATCAATAAGTTCATTGTAGCTCTTAAGCAGGCACTATATAGTACATAAAAAATAAAAGAAACTGAAAGTACAAATACAGAATTGCTAACAATAATCCTGTCAGGTAAGTATGAAGATTGCAGAAAGATTCCCTGTTTGGATGACATCACACACACACAGGCATGGGCAAAAGTAGGTGTTCAGTTGTTCATGCAGAAAAGGACCTGCTGATTATTATCATAGCTTTATCAACTCAAAAGAATATGTTGCTCACAACGGGAAACCTACTCTGATATATCTTTGTTCCTTCTGGTATTATGGATACTAACCTTTTAATGTTGCTGGTCCCTTTTCAGGGTGGACAAGCTTCATTTATACCATCTCTGGGAATGTGCATATTGGTAAGTGATGTATGCGTTGCTTTGGGTTCAATTGCATTGTAATTTAAGCTACTGAAGGGGAGGAAATGTAAAATGAACCTTTTCATGTCATTGAATACAACACCATATTCTTTGTACAATGACAATGCAGTGACCATACCATCCAGCTTGTCATCCTCGCTCCCCTGGCCCCACTGAGGAACTTCCAACTGCCAGTAGCCTCTGTGTCTCTTAGCCTGAGGCCTTCTCTGAAACCTGGGAAGGCTGCTCTGTCCCAGTCACTGCCGGGGAATTAAATGTCCCTGGAAGCTACCTCACCCCTCAGGTGGGATAACCCTGAGGCCTCCGTGTGCGGTCTTTTCCTAGAATTTCCTGTGGGATTATGCTCAAGCGGCCCACAGTGGCCGTGTGCTTGATACCACACCCTTCATTGTCTGCCTTCCATTTCCTACCTTTCTTGGACTGGTGTTTCCTAGGATTCCCTCCCAAATAAATTCCTTCCATTCGAATATGCATGTAAGGCTACACTTCTGGGAAAACCTAAAGTAAGAGAATCAGCTTCCCCTCTCCCCTTTCTAGAACCTCATGGACAGTGATGGGTGGTGTGGATGGCGGGGGGGCAGAACATCTGACTGCTCCAAGGTACAGGCCAACAGCCCCATTTCAGAGACCGTCTTGAGTGGAGTGCACTGCACCACTCTGGCAGGCTAGCCTTCTCAACAGTGGACTTCCCGAGGCCCTCACGTGGCCACCTCCTTGGGTAATACACTTCCTACCCTACATAGATAGCTTACTGATGACATCTGCTCAGGGCCTGAAGGCTGCACAACCAGAGTGATTGAAACCATTCTTTTTATCTTCTGCAAAAGGGGTATTCACGGTCTGCAATTACTTTTTCTGGAAAATCGTGGTCACACAAACCCATGTATTTTGGTTTGTGTGCAATAGAAATGGGGTCAGCCCCTCTTTCAGTAACAGCATTTCAGTTTTGGGTTAGAAGCAAAATTCATTTGTTTTACATTTGAGAAAATGCGAAAAAAGCACGTAGTAGTATCACAGGCCCGTGTGCACCACATTCAACTGTATGAACCATCTGGAAGACATGAAGCGTCACTTGTGTCTATGATCTTTTGAAAATCTTGAGGACCATGTAGTTCTCTATAAAAATAGAGAATATAAACCATTTTTTTGGAGATAGCACCCACACTTCTGATTTTGAGAGAAACAAAATGATCTGCACAAATGCAAATAAAAAAAAGCACACGATTCCTAAGGTGGTAAGGATACCTGAAATATTTGTGTAGAATGAGAAAAAGCAGGGACAGCAAACTTTCTGTAGAAGGCCATAGAGCAAATATTTTCATCAATGTGGGCCATACAGTTTCAGATGCGAGGACGCGCTCCTGCCTTTGTAGCATACAAGCTGCCAGAAGTAATATGGGAGCGATTGCGGTAGCTGTTCCAATAAGACTATATGGCCACTGAGTTGTGAATTTCAAATATTTTACGTGTTATTATTACTGAACTAAAGGGGTTGTTTGCCTGCATACATCAAAGCCCGATAAGATGACAACGGGAGTTTGCGGTGAAGAAAGTAAAGGTTTATTAAGGAAATGATGCCAAACCTGGAGGCACAGGCGAGCTGTTATGTAAGACCTGCTCCTCCCGGCTTCTAGGGAATGGATTGTATAGGGAAAATCATTCATCATGGTGACTAGGGGAGTTAGGGTCGTGGTCTCTACTGATTGGCCGGTGCCAGGGTAAGGGAAGCTGGTCATGGCACCTGGTCCTGATGCCAGCCATGGGGTTGCTCTGTTTGGTTTCACAAAGGTGTGGTCCATGGGGGTGTTCTGCTTTTCTGGGTCTGGAGCTGAAACACAACTGACGTCTACAGGTTATCTTTGGTTTGATGAAAACTCTGTCTCTGTGGTCCACAGACCTGAGGAGGCATTGCTCTTAACACTGTTTGATCAGGGCCTCATTGTCCTGAGGGCTTAGTGATTAAGGGAGTGGATGTGCAAGGGAGAAGGAGGCAGGTGAGCTGGGTAAAGGGGAGAAAAGTTAACAAATAATTCAGAACCTATTTTAGTCAGTAGTTACAGCCTTGTTTTCTGACAGACCTTTAGTCTAAGAATTTACAGGTAAAAAGCTTGACAGTTCAAGGAGGAAGAATGACTTACACATCTATTTGTCTGTAGGTGAGGCCTATTTTCCTGAGTCATCTCTACTCACTGGCCTGGTCCACCCGCGTGACCATGAACCATAAGTGCAAAACATCTAGCAGGAAACGGGGTCACAGTCTGTAGCGTGGGAGTGAACTTGCATCTGTCCACAGTAAACTGGACCTTGGAGAGAATTCAGCGTACAAAACTGGCCTCTTGGGTCTCTGCTTTAGCCAATGAGTGACTGGCCAGATGACCTCATTTGAATATTATCTCCCTCCTTCCCTTCAACCCACCCCCTACTAGAGATGTTAATGAGAAAAACAAAAGGGCAAGACCAAATCACCACAGAAAAAGAAATGACGAAGCAGAAATAGCTATTGAATATATGCCGATTTATAAAATCTATAGAAGGAATCCAGAAAATGCTTTCTGACTTGACTGGCTCAGTTTTATCTTTCTTATAAAACCAGGATGGCACCTGCTAGCCACAGATGATAGCAGCTGATAAGCAAGTGGTCATCCTTTTCAAAATGTCAAGCACATCTGTTCTGTTTAATAGGTATTATACATATATGCACTTGGTGTACTGGGCTGGAATAAATAGACAACACTTTGGGCTCAGAAAATAATCCGGGGAGATTCCATAAGGTGGAGATTTAGGAGGACTCTTAAAAATAATAATTGATGCAAGAAGTGAGTAAAAAATGAATACCAATAGATTCAGTTTGACTATAGCTAGGTGGAGTTTTAAACAATAGAAAGTGCTGGATATTAACTAGCTGTCTAAGTTGGCCTGGTATTTTAAACTGCACAGTGAGTATGGTGGAGCCATGTAATTGCCTTCTAATGAAACCCTGAAGAAGGAGTTAACAGAAATAAAATAAGATGAGTAGACTTAACACTTTTATTTTGAAAAGTATGCATTTGAGATATCTTATGCTTTTCTGTGATCTTCTTAATTTTTGATACATTGGGTTTCTTTTTCAAGCTTTCTAAGCTGACTGTTAAATAGTAGCTTGAAAAATTGTGCAGGAGAGAGAGTTATCTTTGACACATTCTTTTCCTGAAGCAGCCAGTCCTTTGACCAGCCCTCAGCTGAAATCTTTGCGGTATATGATTTTAAAAATTGAAAGAAAATAAAAAACTACATGGCCAGAAATCTAGTAGATCCCAAGGATACTAGCACTGAACCTCTTCCTTGTAGCTGTGATGAAAATAACATTATGCATTAACATGGAGATCAAAAGGATAAAAAAAATTTGATCCTGTATCTCTGAAGCTTGGGACAGTGTATCAGCCTGGATGCCAGCCCCCTAGAAGGACCATTATCAAGTATACTGTTGGGGCTCAGAAAATATATTTAGAAATCTGAAAATATTTGTCTGTGATTATTGAACTGACAGCTAACTGGCTTCCATGGGTAGTGAATGTTCCAGACTTATTAAATAAGTAATTATTTGTGGTCAGTTGTGCTCAATTCTTTGCTTCTGGTTGTGGGTAGCATTACGAAGTTTGACACAGCTCCTGGATCTCCATAAAGGCGAGGGAACATACTAGAAGCCTTGTGAATTGACCTCCACTTACCCAAACTGAACCGGAGTAACCTGTGTGCTTCATTCCATGGTGAATACCTTGAGTAAGGTGCCTGAACACCCAGGACCAGCTTCCCCAGCTATGTGTCCATTGCTACTCCATCCATCCAGATCCAAGTTAGCTTGGTAGTTATAATCGCTCTCAAATCTGTTTATGCCAGTTGCACTAATAATTGCAATTAAGCAATTTAATTAAGCAGTACGTTAATTAATGAGTGTGAAAAGAGTTTTTTCTAGAACAACTAAGTCAAATGCTTTGCAAAGATAAATTGCTGAAGATAAGCCTTGGGGGAAACTAATAATCAAGGAGGATTTCCGCGGCTCGTTGTGTGTATGCTTTATGAGCAAGGATGGTGCTTCCATCTCATCAGCAGACCTAACTTGGCTTTATTTCTAAAAATTGCCAAATGAAGGCGCAGCTACACTTCAATTTAAAGTAAATGTTAAGGCAGTTTGTGTTTTTCAGTTAATGAGTTTTAATGAATTAGATAAGAAGGCTGCAGCTGTATGTATAAAAACGATCATATCAAAATCAATGATGTTAGTACCAGAGCACGTGGACTAGAGGAAATAGGGAAGCCGCTCTTTTGAAGCAAAGAAAAAGGAAAAGGAAAATCGGCATGTGGGGAAGAGCTGTGCAGCAATTAATCACCCACTGTAGATTCAGCACGAACTTGAAAATATGTTTTAAAGTATTTTGCCTTTTATGACTGTTTAGGCAAACAAAAATATTTTAATTTAATTGTTTTCAGTTAAATTTTTCTTAACTGCAGTATTAGATTGAACATTCTTGGCAAAGCTTCCCAGTGGAAACTATTTATTATCTGATTTGGCTCTACTTATAATTGAAAGTAGTCAGAAACAATTAAATATATTTTCTTTGAGACTTATTTCGGGCTCAGGAGATAACCAGATGGGTGAAATAGCATAGAAAGGACATGAAGATACAATCAGTCTTTGCTTTCTGGGATCCTGTTTTAAATGTTTCATAAAAGAATACAGCAGCTAAGGTACACTTAGCATGATTAACCTGGAAACCCAACTCTAGTATCTATCAGAAAGGTCTCCTTTGGCGGGGTGCGGGGAGCATTTCAAATGGGCTCTTCAGAATCAACACTACGCTTCCTCTCCTAGATCAGCCAGGACAGTGAACAGACATGCCATATCATATAAAGTTAGAGTTCTTAGTAAAACATGAACTCTTTCTAAATAAAGATTGCCTTCCAGACCGATGAACACCAGAGTCTATGATAGGAGGTGCAAAGAAATCCCAATGCAGCATTCTTTTGGAGGGCTGCCTCTTTTCAGTACAGTACATTTAAATATAGTGAAAGGGCTGTGTAAATTGTTTGGCTCTATGTATCAGGACTCATCCTTCCTGATAAAATCAGAGGCCAGGAGTAGACCATGTAAGTAATGGTTTTCCATATGAATTAATTGACGGTAAAGACATGATTCGTTGCCCCTAGCAAATGGCAGCAACGCACGCTTAATAAAATACTGCTCCATGTCACAGTTATAAATATTACTCAACTTTAAATGACATTATTCTTCGATTCGAGAAACTTTCTTTTATTGCAAAATCTTTGCATGTGGAGAAAATCAACAGTTACTATCAGTCACTTCCATGGCATTTGTGGACCTAAATCTTGGAGGGAGAAGAAACCTTTAGCGGGGTGCTGGGGCTGGCTCCTGCCAGCTTCCGGGAGCTGGTTGTGCACCTACCTCTCCTCCGACCTCACATTGGTAGCTTGAAATGAGCCACAGTGGAAGCACTCGTACCACAGAAATTGGCACACATTACAAATAAGTTTTCTTCTCTCCCCTGTCTTCGAAAGCTAGTTTTTAAACGTTAACTAGCACATCCCTGCCTCTGGGACGGAGGTTCCTAATCTTTTTAATGCCATGGAGCCTTTTGACATTTGCCTAGGCCCCACCTCTGAACGATGTGATTTTTTTAACTCAATGAAGTCATTCAGATGTTAAAAGAACAAATTTGCGATAGAGTTATATGTGTGCTTCTCTAATGGCATTTGAAATAACACGATCGGTAGCCAGTCTACTCTAATTCTAAGGAGTGACTAAAATAAGCTCTATTTTGAGATACCTGTCACACTATAAACTGGCATGAAAACACCTGTGTTTTCTACTGGTGACAAAGTCGTTGGTCCAGCTGATACTACTGTGCTTTGTTGGCTAAATTTATACCTGAAAGAATGGCCACATTTCAATTAGGTGTCAGTGAAAATAAAAATGTAATTTATCTTCCATCCAAGTTTGCGATTGCTCTGAATTCTATCCACAGACCCCTTGGGAACACATTGACTCCAGGTGAAGAACTCCTGCCCTGTTAGAATCCTATGTCATGTTTGTGAGCATCAGAATGAACCTTGTTGCTTCATATAGGTTATCTCCAAAGGGGAGGATTTCTCTAGAAAATATAGCTATATCTGGACTCTGAGCAATATTTAAAAAATTCACTAGTTATATTTCTGTTCATTTAATAACTCCTCAAGCTATTGTCTTTATATCAATAAACACTTTCTTATTGATTATTATTGTCCTGCAGGTGTAGTCCCCTAGACATCTTTATGGGCTTCTCTCTCTGCCTGGAATCTTCCCTCTGTTGTCCATTCACGTGACTGTTCTATCCTGCTTTGGCTTCTCCATTCTCTAGCTTCCTCTTGAAGATTACACTGGTGTGATCTTCAGGCCGCTACATTATTCTGCTCCTAGTGAGAATCATATTAGACTCTTCTCTCTCCCATTGTTGCCAAATCCTTTAGATTCTTTCTTAACTCTACTTCTCAAACCATTCCCTGTGTTTATGTGTCCACTCTCAGTTCTGATTGCAATTCATTTTCACTTAGACTGTCACAAAAAACTCCTAATGGGTCATCATAACTTGAATCTTTCCCCCTACAATTTATTTTATGCTCTGATCCCAGAGTTATTTCTCCAAGACACAGATCTGACCATTTCTCTCTCTCTCTCTCTCTCTCTCTCTCTCTCTCACACACACACTTTTATCAAAGGCCCTACATTTTATATGGATAAGCATGGCCCTCAAGTCTCATCTTGACCTACTTTTCCACCTGCTTTCTTCCATCTACTTTTTCATCATTCTTTCCAGAAGAATATTCTAGCCATTATAGAAGATTCACCGTCCCCCCAGAGATGCCCTGCACATTTCCAGCACCTTACCTTTGCATAGACTGCCCTCTGGTCTAGAATGCCCTTTATCCTTGCTTTGCCTTTGTCGGTCTCTCTAATCCTGTAGAGCTCTGTTCAAGTCTTAACTCATCTACAACAAGTTCTGAGGGCCCCTAGACCTGAATTCACCCCTACAGTCTCTGTTCTCTCATTAAACTTTGCTTATTACTTTATTTTTATCTTTAAGACATAATTTCACTTGTATTATTTCATCCGTGAGCCTCAGTATAGAAGGGATGGAAATAGATCCATCCTGAATATCCCCCCACAGCATTTAGCAGTAGGCCTTGCTCATAGTTCACTAGCTATCCAATTTGTATTTCAACCACATTATTCTCTGACTATTTTGTTAATATTATTTCGTTTCTCCCAGTGAGACTTTGAAGTATTTGTATGCAAGGAATCTGCTTTGCATTTCTTTATATTTTCTCGGTACTCGCAATTATAGGCGTACACCATATACTTGTTGAAATGAATTAATGATGGCATTTACCCATTTTCCTAAATATACTTAATTATTATGAGGTTTATAATTTACTCAAGGAAACACTCTTCTTATCATGTAATGTTAAGGACTTTGCTTATTAATGGAACTACTAGGCAAGGCATTAAAGGTGCAAGTAGAAACAATGCAAGATTCACCTCCCTGTTCTTTTCTATAGTGGAGAACCAGCCAGTTTCAGACCTTAATAATTGTACATATAATCAACCAAGAGATTCCTAAGTCTGTTACTTCTGAAATTAAGTGAATATTATGGTGCTATGTATTTCAGCAAACTTGTAACCGTGTGGTAAATATACTGTGATGAGTATTACATTTAGTGGGTCACCTTGTTTTGTAGGGCCTGATGATGCACAACAAAAAATAGAACCTCATCACACAGCAGTGCTGGGGGAAGGTGACAGTGTCCAGGTGGAGAACAAGGTGAATATTAAAACTTTCATTTTTCTTAACTTCTACTTTCTACTAGTTTCCAGGAAAATGCCTGAATCTCCAGTGTAGTTGGAAATTTTTCTCTTCCACGGGCAAAGAAACTATGCCACAAATTTATCAACCCTTTTCATTAACTTGTTATTTCTGTTAGTTTATTTTGAGGTTTTATCAATACTGATTTCTCATCTTCAGGAATCATGTTGTTGTTTACCGATGAAATGTCCATGTTGTTTACCGATAGAAATGTTGTTTACCGATAGAAATGCTTGAATCTGCAGGCAACACATCTTCCTTATCTCTTAACTTTATACAATCAATTTATTTTTAGCACAAGTGAAAATGGATCAGCCCTGTAGGAATATAAATATCAATGTGCACATGTACTCACAGAGAACCCTTTGGACGTTGTCCCCATTTTGAACTGAAAGTAACATACGATATATTTCATAGTCCTTTTGTGTTAAAGCCTTCCTTTTTATGTAAAGTTGCTGATATTTTAGGAGTCTTAGGAGCTTTTCCCCTCAAGTTACCACGTTTCTTTCCCATGTCTATTTCATTCCCTTGGGCGATTTGCTCCCCCACTATCTTGTGAGCCTACGGAGCCAATCTGACTGCTTTACATCATTCTAATAAGGAAGATTGAAGAGGCAATTTTGCAAAAGATCCTGAAAAGATCAATTTTGAAAAGTAGGGATGAAAACTATTTCAGGGCGGTGACTGGTGGAGAGGGAATCTGACTGACTTCTGGTCCTCTGACCTTGGCATTGTACAATACAATGAAATTGAGGAATTATTCTAGCTTGCCTCGCTTTCCTGGCAGGACACCTACTTAATCATCTGCACCACCACCGCGAACTGTGAAGTAAATAGCGGAAAATCCCATGAGCGCCAGATGAAATGCATATTTCAGCGTCTATGCTCTCTATGATTAGGTTGAACGGTATGAAACTGCCACTTTGGACCTACAACAGATGGCAATTTTATTTATTTCAATCCAGCGCAGGAAAGAGACATGGATGCTACACATAAGCCAGAACCTGCTGATGGTAGATTAGTTTGTAACACTATCTAGTTTAACTTGATAACCTCAGTTCTTCTTATACTGTAGCAGAGGGCACACTGCAAATGTTAAGAATTTGAAAGCTAAAATGGAACCACCAGAGAGAAGTGCTGAGGGGAGTCAGAAAGATGGGAGGCCGCGGGATAGAAAAGAATGGCTGAAACCATCAATGTATTGATAAGTAGTGCTCCTGGCTCTGGGAGCATCGTTCTGTTATGAGCACTTCTGTAATTATTGTTGTGTATATGTATAATCTGAGCCATCAAGACGTTAGAAATATTTCTATGAAAATTTTATTTTTGAAAACATTAACATTTAGGTGGACATGTGTTGTTCATATTCATAAAGAGTAGAAAGTCCCCCTTCGATCACAATGGAGATGGGACTGTGAAGGTGTGATTTTGGCTTTACAGCTTGTTAGCTGTGTGACTTTGGACACATTTCTCAACCTCTCTGAACTTCAGTTTCTTTGTCTGCAAAATTGAAATAATGACACCAAGTGCATAAGATGGTTAGAAAGAATATGTGCGATTCCATATGTCAAGGGTCTAATCCAGATCTAGTACAGCGGTCAGTAAATTGGGTCCCATAGGCCAAGTTCAAATCCATTGTTTTATAAATTAAGTTCTTGGACTGCAGCCACACCCACTCATTGCTGTTTTCTATGGATGCTTTCATACCACAATGGTAGCACTGAGTGGTTGCAAGAGCAACTGCATAGCCCACAAAACCTAAAATATTTACTCTCTGTCTCTTTACAAGGAAAATATTGCTAATCACTGGTCTAGTGTATAGTGGGTGCCCAAGAATGGTAGCTGGAAAGTTCACTGATCTAAATCCCTAACTTAATGAATGCTCATGCCAGACACATGTCACTTAATGAGGATTCATACCTTAGCCCTAAGGTTTAGGGCACATAACAGTTTCTACAGCAAGAAATAAGCTCTAAAGGACCTTGATTTACTCAGGCTCCAGGCCAAGGTTTTCTTTACTTGGAACTAGACTTAGCGGGAGCATTAGATAAAGAAGGAAGATGTGACTTCCTAGTGCTTCTCCTAATCCCATTTGCACTGACTCGTGGTCAAGAATGAGGAGTTGATACACTCCTTCCCTGGCTTCCTTCTAGCACTCAGAGGGCAGGTTGTCTCTTGTGATCAGTACCCTGAAGTCTTCCCTGGCAGGTAGCAATTACAGGAGGCTTGGTTTATGCTAGACTTAAGAGTCTTTAAGCCACACCTTTTGATTTCTTAGAGGAAGCACAGACCCCAACAATGGCTTCAGAATGGCTTAATTTTTTCAGAGTTCTTAAAGATTGGGATCAACCCAGGCTACCCTGGATATTGAATCCTGGACTGTACTGGTCACCCTGGAACAGCCTCTGTGTCAGGGGCTAAGGCTCCCTGTGCTGCCTTGGCCCACAGTTCATACTCTGGTTGCCAGGATGGCTCCATGATCAGGGGCACATGGCCTTGATATGAAGGGCTCCATCTCACCTCGAGCCCCTGTTTATACTAGTATTCTATTGAGATGGTCTTAAGCCTCATGGATTAGCAAACTTGTAGTGTGTCAAGGTAGACAATCAGTTCCTCATGAGATGCCATCAAAATCATATTTGAGAATAATGACACTTTTTAGCTGTCACCATTCATGAGGAATTCATTCAATTAATACAGATTAACATTTTATTAAAATAAAGATGAGAAGATAAAACTACAACAAAGTACCCATTTTTTTGCTTATTTATGTGTAAACATTCATAACAAGCCATTAATTTTTAAAAACTGATAATAGTTCATTGTTTTGCCTTCAAATTGACCTAAGAATTTTAAACAATGAAATCTAGTAAGAACAATTGCATACAATTAAGTCAAACCACAAGTCAGTTTCTTTCTGGTAGTTTTTTTTCAGGTTATATATCATTATAATAAATATTCTTGAAGCAAAAGCATGCCCTTAGGTTCATTCCCAGAGTCTAATCAAAGAAACTATGAGTACATATTCATAGCCTAGAGGTTATCACCGCCTTAAATGAATCATAGAGCCTTCATCTGGGCTTGGATAATTTATTGTTGGTATCAGTAGAACCCAAGGCCTATCTTGGCAATAAGATTTATGGAATAACAAGAGCAATTTGTCAAAATAAATTATTAAGTAAACACAGAAGGGCCTACCTCTGAACTAGGAACTCTGAGAATGTATACCAAGGTAAAAAACAAAACAAAATAAAACAAAAAGGTATAAAATAAAAGATAGTTCAGCCCGCAAAGATCAGGATTTTTAGTTGGATGTTAGTTGGATTTTGGTAAGTGGGCCCCTGTTACCTTTGGATGGGGTTTTCCATCAAACCCCCCAAAAGCATTGACACGGGGCCTCATGTCCGAAACAGGCCTTTCATTCCCTGCTCTTGCCTGATTTCCATCATTTGACACTGTACATAAGGTCACTCACCATAGACAAGGATTTTTCAGGATGACAGCAATTGGAACTTTCATCCACATCGGCACTCTACTGAATATTCAGAGGACTTATCAGCTTTCACTGAAGAAGGCTAGTTAAGGAAAGAGAAAAGATGCGTTTAAGAAAGAAGTAAAGGACACAAAACATCTGGTTTAGGTTAGAGCAGAAGGGGCCACTCAGAGGTTAATTTTGTGGAAAAGTCATTAAAAGAAGCTTGGAGCATCCTTCGGATTTCTGAACTGAGAAACCAAACCTCTGAATTCCTCAACACCCAGCAGCAGCAGCGTTTTGCACCTCAGACCAAATGCAAGTGCCCTTTTATCCTATTGTCCAAAGGATAAATGGAAAGTCAGCAATTGATTCGAGTAATATCAAAAGGAGCAAGACTTTGATTTTTAAAACATGATCATTCTAAAACATATAAACCATAGGACAAGTTCATTGCTCACAAAAGACGCATCTTCTGAATTAAAAAACTCAGTCTTAGAAGCCAGCACATCCATGACACCGAAGGCCAGCCTTTCCTCTTTCCTTCTCTCAAAGCCCCCAACCCTCTTTGCCCCCGGACCCTACAACTCAAGTTCATCTGCCCTCCAAAAAACACCTTCAAAACACTAGTCAGTGAATCTTCTTTCAGATTAAATTATAAATTATGTAGTACCGATGTTCAGAACCATTTTTCTAAGATACTTTTCTTTCAAATGTCTGGATTCACACTAAATTTTCACCAAAGGTTTATTAGGGACTAAACCTGTTTTGATAACTGTGCTTTTTTTAAAGTTGAATTTGTAGTCATTGAAACATGACATTGACAAAAAAAAAAATCCTTTCAGATAGAAATCTGCCCGTTTCCTGTGGGCTGAGATCTCACTTACTCAACCTTCGGGCATCAGCGTGTATACTATTTATTGTCGTGAGCTATAAAGTATGGTGTAAGTAGACGTAGACTGATTTTTAAGCTTTTGTGCCTGTTTTATATAGTTTTTTTTTTATTTCCATCACTGATGTTAAGCTATTTTCTTGTATTACTATCCAGAAGTGCTTCCCTTCTAGCTTTGAATCTCTTAGAGATCTGATAACCACAAAGCCTAATTGTTAGCAATGGGTTTAAAACAAGAATAAAGAGGAAATGAGTGATGCTCTGTGCTAAAGTTAAAGTGCTAAAGTTAAAATGCTACTTTTTATGTATGCAGTTTATGACATCTAGTTTTAAAATTTGAATTAGCAGGAGTCTTCATAAGCTCACTCTTTGATTTTCAACTAAGTTCGTATTAGCATAATTTGACAGCAAATTGTGTTATGGATGGGTAAAGGAGATGATGTATAAATAAATGCAGGTCTAAAAATACTTAAACATATTTTGTAAGCATGAAGAAATGATTGCACCATTCACTGGGTAGATATACTAAATAACACCAGCCCTGGGATTGTAGGGAGTAAAGTAAGACTTTTGCAGAAAACATTCTACCCTAAATTCCCTTTTAATTTTTTTAGGTTGGAGGCAGAAGGGTAAATAAATTTTAGTCCTGTAATATACAAGTCTTTTTTAACTACATGGAAAATTGAAGAATTTACTCTTCATTTTTATTGAACCCAGTGATAACTCTTCTGGTACTGGTAACGTTATAATGATTTCTAATTAAAGAAGTTAGTAAAGGCTTATAAATATATTATATAACATTGTTTTATCACATATTTTGAAATATGCTATACTATTAGAATATGGCTGAGTTTTAAAAAAAATTTAGAAGGCTTTTTTAAAAGTACCTAATCATTATGGGTTTACTTATTGTTTTATTCTAAATTAGATAAACCTAACAGAAGCCTCAAAAGAAATACATAATGTTCATTTATTTAGTAGTGAGTAGCAAACTACCCTAAAATCCAGTGGCTGAGAACATTTATTATTTTCATAAGTGAAGGGTGTGTCTGGGTGTTTCAGGGGTTCTTCTGCTGGTTTCTCTGGAATTATTCCATCAGAGGATATCAGCAGTAGTCAGGTTTGGAGTCACCTTGTGAAAGTGCTCTCTGAAAGGATTGTTGTGTCAAATTTTTTAAATATTTTATTTATTTATTTTAGACAGAAGGGAAGGGAGGGAGAAAGACAGGGAGAGAAACATCAATGTGTGGTTGCCTCACTTACCACATCCTCGCCAACATTTATTTGTTGGTTTATTGATGACAGCAGTGTGAGGTTATATCTCACTGTGTTGTTTTTTTTTAAGATTTTATTTATTTAGTTTTAGAGAGAGGGGAAGGGAGAGAGACAGAGAGGGAGAGAAACAGCAATGTATGGGTTGCCTCTCACATGGCCCTCACTGGGGACCCGCCGGCAACCCAGGCATGTGCCCTGACTGGGAATCGAACCAGGACCCTCTGGTTCCCAGCCCGTGCTCAATCCACTGAGCTACACCAGCCAGGGCTCACTGTGGTTTTAATTTGCATCTCTCTGATGGCTAGTGATGTTGACCATCTTTTCATATGTCCTCTTTGGAGAAGTGTCTATTCAGGTCCTCTGCCCAATTTTTAATTGGATTGGGGTTTTTCTAGGGGGGGGTGTTGATTTGTTTGAATTCTTTGAAAATTTTGGATACTAACCCCTTATCAGATGTATCATTAGCAAATGTGTTCTTCCATTCAGTGGGTTGTCTTTTTGTTTTGCCAATGGATTTCTCTTCTGTGTAAATAACTGTATATGGTGCCAGGTGGGTTCTTGAAATAATAAGGGGAACACTTTGTAAAGTATATGACTGTGTAACCACCAAGCTATAAACCTGAAACTAATATAAAATAATATTGAATGTATACTCTAATTGAAAAAAAAAACTAAGAAATTAATTATTACAAACGTGGTTGACTTGTGCCTATAGCAACCTTCATGGCATCAACACAGATTCTCAGGTCAGCTCGCTCTCCTCCTTGCGCTCATGCCTTCAGGTTATCTGCTACAGCAATTGTTTTGAATGGGCATGAAGAGCACAGATTTCTGCCTAAAAATGACCTGATTTTGGAATATCCTACTTTAAAGACAAATTCCATCTGGTTGGGGAGCAACTGTGAGACTTGAATAGTTACCAGGAAGTGGTGCTTTAAAATGGAATCTTAGATGAACACTTAGTACGTAAATATGAGGTCCGCCAAGTCTTCCTCTGTGTAGATCTGGCCTAAAATAAAGAGGTGTATATTGTTGAAAAAATGATATTGTGAGCAGCAGATTACAAACTCTATCATCACATAGTCAATTCATAGCCAAGTCAGTCACACAGTTGGTCTTAAAGATGTTTCTAGGTGAGAAAAATCTTCATTTAAATTCTTTTTATTTGAGAAGATTAATATTTTTGTGGTCGGGACTGACGTTCTAAATGCTACCAAACATCTTAAGGAATAAGTGTTTTCATACTGAGTGCTGCACAGAAAATATTTCTGGGATTTATTTCCAGAATTAGGAACTTTGTCCATTTGGCCAGCATGTCAATTTCAAATTTTCCTAATTTGACATTCAAAAATAAGCATGTTAATATACAGAACATGTATTATAGTAGTGTACACTTGAAACCTATATGACTTGATTAACCAATGTCACCCCAATAAATGTAATTAAAAAATAAGCATGTTTATTGTTTGATGATTTCTTCTTTGACTTTAGGATCCTGAGAGAAGTCACTTCGTACTGATTGCTGGGGAGCCATTAGGAGAACCAGTTGTCCAACATGGTAAGCCCAAAAATATGTCCGTTGAAGCATTTTGGGTTTTTTTTGTTTTGTTCATTTTTAACTTTTTAAAATTCAGACATTTACATTATTCTATTACCTATTCATGTTTAAATACAGCGACAACCATCTATTGACTATTTGGGAATGAATTACCTGAGGCCTTTGTTTCTGTTATCATGGAATGTCCTCAGTTATGTGTCCACAAATGAAGCGCGGGATATCATAGATTGTTGGAATAGGAAATGTCCTTAGTGTTGATGTAGTCACGTCCCTTTTATAAATGAGAAAAATGAAATCTCAGCATTTTACTTATTTACTTAACAGATCCTCGGGCAGCATTTACTGTTTACTAGGATTCATTGAATGCTTTCCAAATATTAATATATTTAATCTTCAGAACAATGGAACCAGTGGCCTTTTGCTTTATGAGACGATGCTCCAACCAACCGAGCCACACTGGCTAGGGCTCCAGATGAAATTTCTCTCATGGGCCCCAGATCCATATCTCCAACAATGTACTAAGCACCTCTGGAAGGAAGCCATGCTATTGTCTCCAGAATCTTCATGTCAAAATATCTAGAACTGAGCTTCTTGCTCTACCCACAGTCTCCGATGTCCTGTGTCTCAATTACCCTTAACAATTCCACCAACAGCCAGCCCCCCAGATCAGACATCTTCTCTATTCTGATGCCCAAATCTTCAAAACCTGCAAATCAGATCACGTTACTCTACTTAACTCTTCAGTGATTCCTTATCACTTGCAGCTTTATGTCCACACCTCTTTTGGTAGATGGAATCCCAAACCCAGAGGGGTCTAGACTCTCCTACATATCAGATCCCCCCATTCTTTCTCCACTCACACCCCTCCTTCCAGCACTGTGCCCCCATCCTCAATTCCTCCAGCATGCTAATTATGAAAATGCCTCTCCTCCATGGATGCCTGTTCAAACATCACTTCCTTTGTGACTCCTTTACTGGACCCTTCTTCCCCTTTCTGTCCTGATTCCGTAGATTTTACATACGTTCATCATTCAATGCATCACACTGTTTGTTATAACTTGTCTTCATATCTGTCTGTGCGATAGATTTGAAGTCCTTGTGGGGAGAGAGTCTGTCATTTCTCTCTAGCTCCTAGCACAATGTTTGTCCTTTAATAGGCACACAGTAAATACTTGATAGATAGGTAAGTGAATGAATGAATGAATCTACTGCTTTCTGCTTGTTTCTCTTTGTACGGTCATCCTATTGCCTGCAACATCCCAAAAGACCTCAACATCATCATGATCATCAACATATTATCTTGTGTCTTCTCAAGTATTCAACTAAAGTGAGTGTCGACGCCCCGATACACCAACAGTGGTTAAGGAGCTCGACTGTGTGATTCCCTCTAAGTAATACAGTTCTATTTTAATTCGAGTCTCTCTACGAAAGCCCTTTAGACAAAGAACTTTCATAAAAGAAATGTCAGGAACCTCTGCAGAATGGTAGAAGAAATATACTGAATGGACAAATCTGTCATCTGCTTTCAAAACACCGCCAATGCCAGAGGAGTTGGCCTTGTTTCTCCAATAGATCTTGGGAGTGATACAGTACAAGACAGTCCCTCTTTGTCCCTTTAATGTGCGAAGGAAAGGGAAGAGACAGACATTACAGACTTCTGCACATTTAGCAAAACCTGAATTCAAACCTGGAATTAAACAAAGGGACCAGCAAACTCTGACCCATGAGCCAAATCTGACCACTCCACGTTTTTGTAAATAAAGTTTTATTGGCACACAGCCATACCTGTGTATTTTCACATTGTCTGTGGCTCCTTTTGCTCTTCAACAAAAGAGTTGAGAAGTTAGGACAGACTGTTGGGTCACAAAATATATATAGGATATATTTTAGATCATATATTCAGAATTAGGAACTTTAAGCAAATTGAAAATTCTAGAATCACATAGTCAACTCATAGCCAGGTTAGTCACACAGTTCCCTTAAAGATATATATATGATCTAAAATATATACTATCTGGCCCTTTACAGAAACAGTTAGCCAGCCCCTAGAGAATCCAAAATATGATGCTTTCTTGACTTGGAATTTTTGTAATCTTTTTTTGTTGTCAACAAACTGTTACTAATTTTCAAAAATAACTTAGTGCCATCATGTAAGTACACAGTCTCATAGAGCGTGTAGACACCAAATTAGGATGAGATTTGCCAATTCTCTGTGCCAGATTGGTTCAATTCTTGATATCAACTGGTGCTGTAAAAATAAACCTACAGTAAATCTTCAAAGTTCTCATCACAAGGGAAAAAACAGATATTAACTCCACTTATTGTGGTGATCATTTTATAATATATACTAGTCTAAAATCATTATGTTTATACCTGAAACTAATAAAATATTGCATGTCAATTATATCTCCAAAATATAAGGAAGGAAAAATACCCTAACAACTACAAAATGGTTGTAATGGAACCAAACCTAAGAAGGTTTTAATAGACATTGCTGTTGTTGATGACAAGCTACAATGGATGAATGAGATGTCATGGCTTTTGCTTATCTGAAGTTTGGTCTTTATAATCAAACACAATCCTAGTCAAGAAACTTATATTACCACACTTTGGGATTGGACACTGCAAATAACCTTTTCCTGTTCAAATATGCCTAGATTTGTTTCATGTTAAGAACTCCAGAAACACATACCATTTCTAGTGGTAGAAGAAAATGTTATCATCACTCAGAACTATCTGAATGTCTCTTTCTACCTTAGGTCCATTCGTGATGAACACTAATGAAGAGATTTCTCAGGCCATTCTTGACTTCAGAAATGCAAAAAATGGGTTTGAAAGAGCCAAAACCTGGAAATCAAAGATTGGAAACCAATGAGCACAAGAGCAGGTCTGGATGCTTCTAGTATTTTGCTCTCTGGGGCATCCATTCAGTCAATGCATTCAATTTCCAAAACTGACTTAGCCAGTGCTTCTGAAGAATTCCACACTGAAGTGATAACATGGTTTTTGTATTGATGCACATGATATATTTCCTGGCACATGTAAATAAATCCAATTGTTACTCCTTTAAAAATCAGTGTTCTTCATTGTACCCACGTTACTAATCTTTTATAAAAAAAACCATTTTATATATGTTTGCTTTGTGTGGGGGAGGTATTTTCTTATCTTTGTGCATATGTGAGGTTTTAAAGCATGTTTGATTGCTTCTGTGTGTTACCAGTAGTTGATGTATGCAGTTGAGCATGGCAGTTTCGATACACAGTCATGCCTGTGTGCAGGGGTTTCATGTTACAGGTCATCTGCATTAAAATAATAGCAGTCTTGAGTGTTTGACTCCGTTTTTAAAAACGTCTCTGCTATTGGTAGGGATGTGACAGGATTACAGCCAAGACTTCCCTGCATTTTCTGCCAAAATCTGTGTAAGATTTAAAACACATGCTCCTGCAAGCTTCCATGTGAGTTGTGAAGAAAGAATCTCAGACTTGGGTCCCTGCTTTTCTGTAGCTGCAAACGTTGTTGGCCACACTACCTCTTTACAAAGCAGCTAGAACCTGGGGCATAGGGTGGAGAGATTTGTTAAATTTGCTGGACGTGAAATGGATTGAAAGTGCTTTCTCAATGCAAGTGGAAAACATGCCCACCTCCTAAGTATTTTTGGATCATGAGAACATTTAAAATTCTGTTCATCTCTCTCTGTCCGCATGAGATTGTACAAAAACGTACCTTAACTAATTGAAGTTGTTTCATTGGATTTTGATCACAACTGATTATTTGTTCTTCCATGTGAAGTCTTGGGAGTTCCAGATTTCCTTCTGGAGAATGCCTTTTGAAACAGTTTTCTCTAGCTGCCTGATGTCAACTACTTGGTAATCAGTGGATTAAAATGTTCAAAATGTACAGACAGTGGGCAGTGGTGAATATTTTCGTGATGTCTTATCTGCAATTGGTACAAGACTCCAGTTATGAACATGGACCAGTGAAGGTAGGTGAGCTCAATTTTTAATATGATGCAGATATTTTTAATTGACTTATATGGTGGACTTTCTTTATTTGCACCCCCCCCATTTGTTGAGTGTTCTGTTTTTTAGGCTTCCTATGATTCTTGCTGTGGGTGTTTGAAAATGCTGGGGGTGTTTTGAAGATGTAAAAGAACATAAATGAGCCCTGGCTGGTGTGGCTCAGTGGATTGAGTGCTGACCTGCAAACCAGAGGGTCGCTGGTTTGATTCCCAGTCAGGGCACATGCCTGGGTTGTGGGCCAGGTCCCCAGTAGGGGGTGCACAAGAGGCAACCACACATTGGTGTTTCTCCCCCTCTCTTCCTCCCTCCCTTCCCCTCTCTAGAAATAAATAAATAAAATCTTTTCAAAAAGGACATAAATGAATTTTCTGGAATCTTTTCATATGGAGAAGCTTCCCCTCAATTGTATATGTGGATAGCATAGTGATTTTCCAAAGAAGCACTGACTTGTTTTTGTAACACACATAAATTTGTGCGCCATTTATTTTCAGGTCATTTGTGAGCAGCAAATGTTAGTTAATTTAGTTAGACAATTACTTCTGTCAGTGGAAACCTATCTGCTTTCCACAGAAATTCTCTATCTGGTTTTCCAAATTACCCATTGCCACTACCTAGAAAAATATTTTCTCAGAAGTTCATTTGGTTTTTTGCTTTTTGAAATGTGTAAAACTCAACAGTAAGTGAATCTTTGGTTCTGTGAGCAAGCATTAGATAGAGCCCAATAGACTGAGAATAATGCAAAAAAAAATTAACTGGATGTTACTGACTGAACAATATTTTACCCAGTTTTGTGTATTTCGTAGATTATATTTTTTCAGCTTGTGATTTTGAAATGATTCTAATATAATTGTTTTGACTGAAGTGCTGCTAAATCATTATTGATTTAGGAATTTCTGGCGTGAGCAGACAGTGAAATGTGGGCTTGAGTTTTTGTAGCTGTCGTTAAGTCACGCATTTTCACTAGGGGTGGTCGTGCCCCCAACATGGGAAATTGTCCCTTGGGGATGAAAAGTCTTAATCTTGTTCTGTATAAAGTGAAGAAAAACACAGTACATAAACTGATATACAATATATCTGTAAAGGGTGAACTCTGTGTAAGGTGTAGAGAGTTACCCTGTCCAGCAGTTTACACTTTTCTAACTTTCCAGATTCCAGATGCACATGGGAGAAGTCACAGTTATTCAGCTCCCCTTCATTGCCACCAGCCTAGATGTTGGATCTTAATGCCAGGTGACAGGTGAAAAGGAATCTATTTTGAGCCTATGTAACAGGAGGGGGGAAAATCTGACTTGTTTGAAGCAAGTAAGATTTTTCAGGCTGTTCAGCTTTTCAAGTGCACAAAACTCAGGTTTAGATGTGCTGAGTTTATGAAGTTGCACTTTTCCCCCTTTTATTGCATGGAGCTTGAAGATGTTTCCATTGTACTTTGAAAACATCAATGTATTTGATGGGACAGGAAGCGACAGATTTGTTGAAATTAAGTACTATTCTTGAGGTTGTTGAACTCTTAAAGAGCACAGACATCAAGAATTCTTTAGGTGTCCTGGGCACAATGAGGTTTTAAATGTTTTAAATTTACTGCTAATACATAAACATTTCATGGGGCAACGAAGGAAAGCAGTTGAATTTGCATGTGACAGAAAACATGTCCTTACACATAGAAGACGTAGCATTGTATGCTTAGAAATATTAGTGATTTCCCTCATATACATTAGAATTTCCTTTAAAAAGTAAAGCTACATATACTCAGCTTATATCCACCCAAGCCCCAGCTAAATTAAGTATTTCTGATGTGAAGGGAAGGCTGCCTATATAGTTAAACAGAAGTTTTGATATAGATGTGACTAAGTGGTAAGGGAGGGATAATAAGGAGGTTTATCATATTGATTATAAGACTTTTACCCTCCCTCCAACTTTTTCTTAAGAAGAAATCTAAGAAGAAATTTGTTTCTTAGTGTTCATGTTTCTCTCATTAAAATTTAGTAGGAAAGCATATTCAGGCTGGTAGTGGTTTGGACACCGGGGTATGAATTCTATGTTTTGCTTTTAGAGATGAATGTGTTTTATTTATTATAAGACATGTTCAGGGTCCTTCTCAGTAGTAGGTCCATGAGAAGGTTTTTCTCTCTACCCTCCCCTCTTCTAACAACCTTTTTCCCAGAATGCACTGTGGTGCCAGTTCTATCCCTAGATTGTCATTCCCCCATTGTTCTCACTTTCTTTTGTTTTTTAATTTTTTAAAGATCTTATTTATTTATTTTTAGAGAGGGGGGAGGGAGGGAGAAAGAGAGGGAGAGAAGCATCAATGTATCATTGCCCTTTGGGTTCCCCCCGCTGGGGACCTGGCCCGCAACCCAGGCACGTATCCTGAACAGGAATTGAACAGGTGACCCTTTGGTTCTCAGGCTGGCACTCAATCCACTGAGCCACACCACCAGGGCTGTTCTCACTCTAGCCTTGAACATTCTCCTGGGTTTTTTGTTTTTTTCAGTTTATTTTTTTAACATTTTTTTTTGTTCAAGTACAGTTTTCTGCCTTTCCCCCCAACCCCTCCCCACCTCCCTCCTCTGTTTCAGTTTAGACTAGAGTTGCCTCTACTATGGTGACGTGAGTCTGTGAACATTTTTTTTTACATAGCAACCATGCAAACAGTTACTAATACCTTGGATAATTGTGCTTAATACCACTTGAGTATAATACATCCTAATTTCATTAGCCTTGCCACTTATACTTAAGATAGCTGTTTCGGGTAAGCAGTGCATAGAATTTGTAAATTGAGATAAATATGTTTGAAAATCTCATCTCAAATCTACTGTAGTTATTGTTTAGCTGCTAAGTTTCTCAGTCTAAGTAGAGTATATTTTCTTCTAGAAATAAAGTTAACCCAATGCCTATTTTTGACTCAACAATATAATCAGATTAACCATCTAGGTGTGGGATCTATTTCTGTGTTTATTTTCTTCAGCTTTTTAAAATACAGGTAGGATAGTCATATAAAGGCACACAGGTTATGCACTGCACAACTCTAGGAAGCTCCGTGCACATAGACTCATATCTGCGTGTGACAATCCTGACTATAATAGTATAGACACTCTGGCAAATAAATACCTGTAACCTCAGTGTCTTGTTCACATCGATCTTTTGGCCAGCACTATTTCTGGTTTATTTGATAAGCTACTAAGGGAAGCCATCCTCCACAAATCCTTTCCAAGTCACTGATGCAGACATATCAATAGAGTGATGAATGAATAATTCCGGGCCATGGTATGCTTTCCCAACTCTTTTTTGGCAAAATGTGTTCCCTTCTCCCTCGTACTTCCTTTTAGCCTCCTCTTTCTTAACTTCAGTGGTGGACGAATATGGCTGGGTGTTGAAGTCATTCAGACTCTGGGTAAGACCGGAATAAGTCTGAGATCTACAGCGATGTGAGATAACTAACTTTCATGAGAAAGTCAGATGGCTGACAAGACTTAATAATTTTTGTGTCACTTGCCTTCTTCCAAAATTGTCTCTAAAGGGAATGGAATAAAAAGGACTGGGAAGCAGACCTGCCCCCCTTCCCACCCTATTCCCACTTCCAAACTAATGCACAGGGAGGTCCATTGACTTGGTTGTTAGTCCTATGGCCCAAAAGCCCTTGTCCACTTTTCTATCAGGCACAACTCTTGGCATAAGAGACATTTAAAATGCTTTCCATTAATTCCTTCTTCATTTATCACTTTACAGTTAATGTTTTGAATTACATGCTTCTATACACAGACCTAGTCTATCCTAGCTACTCACTTTTAACTAGTGATTGAACCTTTTACATCACTATAGCATACTATTGGTATTCAGGATACCACCTGTATCTTACATCTTGAATATAGTACTTCTTTGTATGACTTATTTTTTAATTTAAAAATCTGATTTCAACTTGTGGATAAATCTTTACTCTAGACTCCTAAGAGCTCTAGGAAAAAATAGCAGTAAAACTGAATATTGAACAACTTCCATTATGGAACTCCCCTTGGGACAGGCTTATAAATACAATTTGTGAGATGAAAATATAGTATTTGGACACATGGATGCTTCCATGTAGAACTGAATAAGATCTGGAACTCTGGGATAGAATTGCTGGAGGAAGACACTTAGGATTATTTCTGCTGCTCAGGGGGCTCCTTTTCCCTGAAACAGGAAAGCTGTGCATTCAGTTCAGTAGACATTTCTGGAATGTCTTGCATGTGCCAGGCACCTGAGTGGAAGTGATAGGTCTCAGTTATTTGCGTGTCTAACCAGCAGCCAAAGAGTTCACTTTGATCTGTGGGAAGGATAGTTTTCATACCAAAAACTTTAAGTAACACTGAAACTTTTAATAATGAGCCTCCTCTTTTCATTCATTGTTACCTGAGTAATTATAATACTCCCATGGAGAAAGGTATTGATTTCCTGAAATCTAGATTGGGCTAAAAGTGTTTCAGGAGAGAGAAAAATGCCAATGTATTGAATATTGCTATGGCAAATATTTCATTGTTGCAATACTGTTTCACTCTGGAGAGAGTTAGAAAGAGTGTAATTTTGGTTGAATTAATACCCCGAGTTCATCCTAAAGAAGAGACTCCCCCCAAAGAACAGAGTGCGATGAAAAAGTAAAAGCAGGCTTTGTCATGGTGTGCTTGGTTCATGAATACACTGCCCCAGCAAGACTCAGGATTACTGGGCATCTTCGATGATGCAGAGGATGTTTATCAGGAAGAGCAGGAGGGCAGCAGATGTTGCCATGGGACCGATGCATCTTTAGGAAGAAAGGTGAAAGAGGCAACACAGCAGGGCTGCCTTGTACAAGGGATGAAGAGGTTTTTTCATAAATATCCTCTGGCCATCCAATGGATGATGTTATACTGATGTTTAAATAGGACTGTAGGAGTTCATTATGGCCACGATAATGGTATGTAAAAAACCAGTCTAAATTTCAGTGGCTTCAAACATCATAAATCTGTTCTCACTTATGTTCCTGTGGGTTGGCTGGGAGTCAAGACTCAAGCCATAGGTTGAGGGTGGGTCTGCCCCACGTGTCTCCTCCCCCTTGGGTAAGCGGGCTAGCATGGACCGGTGCTTGTGGTGACGGTGGGACTGTAGGAGGACTGTGCAGTCACAACGACATTTCAGTCCTCTGCTTGTATCATCTCGTATAACATCCTATTTCTCAAAGCCGGTCACATGTCTCAGCATCAATGGGGCTGAGAACTAAGACTCCTTCTTGGTGGGGAGAGATGTGGGGAGGCACTGAAATTGTTTTTCGCAATAACCTACTCACCATAAAGGCTTTGGGTTGTTTCCTTAGACATTGGATCCTTGATCTTTGAGGTCAGTGATAAAGATCTCAACTCAGGAATATATACTCTTGGGGTTATTCAGAGGATCTTTTTCGAGTTTTGCCACTCGAACCCATCCCACACTCACATGCCCCCACATTTCTTGAGCACAGGTACATGAAATGGGAGCAAAGGCATTTGAGTAGAGCACGGATTTAAAATATGTAAAGTGGGGCATACATATCTCCCCACGTGCTTGCTAGACAACGTGCCTGGGGAGAAAACCACCAATGATAGTCATCCACTCGGTGGTTGTGAAGGTCCCAGGCATCTTAGCCCTCTAGTATCCCTTAAAATACACAGACAGCTATTCAAACACACTCAGAGAAATGCATGTGCATATGAGTGTACACACTCACACTTTCCCTGCATTTGTAGTTCCTTTCCTTAGTCTAAGTTTAATTAAGCACCCTGAGTTTCTCATATACGTGCATTTAAATATAGAACTGCGTAAGTTATAGAGCTGCTGGTAGCATGAGGCACCCCACACCCCCACCAAATGGCCAGGTTTCTGGATTTCAGAGAAGCAGGACCAGACCTTTGGGTGGTTCCAGCTGAGCATCCGAAGCAGCTAACCACAACAGTCATTATAAGCAAGTGCCCAAGATTTGTATGCTCTGTACCGTTAGGTACCATCTACTGTGAGTAAGGCCAGACCTTAATAAAACACAGAGTTTAAAAACTGGGTGATTTTTTTTGTTCATCCATCTATAAAGATATACATAAAGCCTGAGCAGATACTTTAAAATTGGCTTTTTATCTTAAAATACCCCGAAGAAATGTTTTTGAAAAGAAAAGAAAAGGTGTGCCCTTGATTTACCCTGGAGAAGTTTTTCTCTTTTTAATTTTTATTTACTCTGATTGGAGTTGCCCCATCTTGCTCTTTTCAAACCCACCCCTCTGGTTACTAAGGAAAATCAAGGGCCATCAAACAGAGACCTGTAAACCCCAGTGCAAGAGCAGATGCCCTGCCCCTTGAGAAAGGGAAAGAACCAATGAACTTTATTGAGTGCCTTCTCTGTACTTATTTCCCACCTACGTGCTCAGGTACTCTCCACACCAGCTCTATAAGGTGAGTATTATTGGCATTGCCATCTCTAAATAAGGAAACCAGAGCTTAAGGACGTTCAACAATTACCCTCAGTCAAATAGTTAAAAAGGAGCAGTGCCTGGATCAGCCAGCTTAGTTTATTTTTTTTAAGTTACTATGTAGTAAAATCAACATCATTCCATTCTGATGTGCAGTTCTCTGAATTTTAACACAGTATAGATCTGTGTAATCACCACTGCAATCAGAATAGAGAAAAATTTCATTTATGCCACCTTTTTATAGTCACACCCTCCCCCAACGTCTGATCTGTTCTCCATCACTATTGTTTTGATTTTTTGAGACAGTCATAAATGGAATCGTATGGTATGTAATCTTTTGAGATTGGTTTCTTTCACTCCCGATGCCTTTGAGAACCATTCCAGTTGCTACGTGTACCCCAGTTCATTCCTTTTTATTGCTGAGTGGTATTACATGGAACGGATACAGCTCAGTTTGCTTAACCATTCACCTGCTAAATGACATATGGGTTGTTTCCAAACTATAAACATTCATGTCAAGGTTTTTTCTGTGAACATAAGTCCTCGTTTATCAAGGGAAAATTCCCGGAAGTGGGACTGGTGGGGCATATGGTGACTGTATGTGGAAAATTATAAGAAACTGCTAGCACGTTTTCCAGAGTGTTGTGGCCGGTTTTGAACACTCGAATCCTTGCTCTCTCCTGTCCAATCAGTTAGTTGTCTGTCTAGTGGACAGAGGGGTTTATCTTATCAGACAAAGCTTCCTTTCAGGAGATGTTATTGCTACATGGGAGTAGCAGCAGGCAAAGTCACAAAACTTCAACTTGGACTCACAAGATTAACATGGGCTGAACAGATTCCTTGACAGGTAGAAGACTGAGAAAGGGGAAATGGAACAGGGGCAGATATCTGTGGAGAATAGCTGGGGACCGGTTGGTGCAACCTGGACCCTACCCAGGGAGAATTTGGTAGTTTTTGCTTAACCTTAAATATCAAGTTAAAGATGTAATGCAAAATGCTCTTCCAGAGAAAAGGACATTGCTAGGAGGTGGAGGGAAGAGGAACTATTTATATTGCAACCTGATCCGTCTCCCTAAACCCACTACAAAGAACTGTGCCCCCAGCCCACACTTGTAAATCCCTGAGCAAATCTAGGGAAACTTATGTGAAATGTGTTCCCTTCATAGTTAACCCAGAAGCTTCTGCATTTTCCAAATATACAAATTCTATTCACCCCGACCCCTTATGCGCAAACTTCCTGAAGACCTTGCCAACATAGTTTGGCAAAAACAACATCAGCAGTTTGTAAAACGCTTGGGAACATAGTCTCAGAGCCACAGTTCTCAGGAGGTCCAGTGAGGAGCTTTGCAAAGCTAGTCTCCTTTTCCATATCTAGAACAAGAGGGCTCTTAACAGCATGGGACTCAAATGGCCCAAGAAAAGCTCAGAGCCCGGACCCGAACCCAGTCATGTACTCCAAGCCGTGCTCCTTCCACTTGACATCTATGTTTCTATTCTCCCTTATGTTTTCTTTCAAATATTTTATAGACTACCTTATAAAAAGGATTCTAATTTATACTCCCCTCTTGAATTCCAGTAGGTTAAAGCAGTACCTATTGTTTTTAAATCTATCTTTGACAAATGGGGTGTTTGGCTTCTTGGGAATTTGAGCAGCAATGTATTCTGTCATCTGGGATGGTCTCGCATGAGACAGAGGACCTGGTGCTGTTTAGCCTGGAAAACAGTATTGTTTGTCCTCAATCTTGAAAAAGTCATACAGGTTGGGCACTGGTCCACAAACAACTGATTAGGTGACCTGAGTTAAGAAAACACTTAGAAAGTCCAGTTCACCAAGATACTCATGCAAATATTTTGAATGCAAGGTATAGTTCAAAGGGGCTTAAAGAATAAGACTATTTCTGAGCATTCATCTACAGTTTTGTTCCTGCTGAATGGATTTGGATGTAGCTCAGGCACTCGCCCAGGTTTTTGAACAATCCCCCAAATTAGTGGTTCTGATTAAAATGGCCTGGGAAGACTTTTTAAATACAGTTTTTATTTTGAAGTAATTTTAGGTTTACAGAAAAATTGCAAAGATAGTATAGAGAAATCCTGTACATCTCTCACCCAGCTTCCCCTAAGACTAGTTAACGTTCAGGAAATTAAGAAAAGAAATCTGTTGGCAAAGCTGCAGTTCAGACCCATAAACTGAGAATCTCAGGATAGGATCTTTGAGGCTCCTTCCCAGGTAAGTTCAAGGTGAAGCCAAGCCTGAGAACTTGTGCTACAAAACCTTACTTCTCAAAGGATGGTCTCCCAACGGAGAGCATCATCACCACCTGAGAGGTTGTTAGAAAGGCAACATCCTAGGTCTCACCCTAAAACTACTGCATCAGAATCCGTATTTTAATAAGATCACCAGGTAATTAAGATTCATGTTCAGTTTTGGGGAGCACTAATCTATACAAAAGATTAAACACATTCCACAAACCTGGGCCCAATCACTATTTGTCAAATTCATGTATGTATTATTCATAAATCCTTTCATCAGATATTTATTAAGTATTTATTATGTGAAAATATGAACCAGGCATATGTATTCTGCCTTCATGGACACTGCAGTCTAGTAAGCAGAATGCAATCTGTTCATAAATAATATCGTTTAAGTTAAGGACATCACAGAATGCTTGATGGAAGAAGTGATACTTGATTTGGACTTAGAAGGAGGACACCTGGAGATTCTCAAAAGATAAGTGATGTAGTTTGAAAAAACGGATAACCTCGGGGTTAACATGTCTATAGCAATTTGCTTATTCATACATTTAATGCATATTTATTTAGCTCTTATGATTGCCATGTGAATAAGACACATCATTAGTGCTCCAGTGGCCCTTACAAACCCAGTGGGGAAGACAAGCACTAAGCAAGTAAATCATTCATTACTGTTGGTGTTGGTAAACACTGGAATTAAGGATAGGGCGCTAGGAACCCATGCGACAGAGGGATCAGACCTGGCCAGGGATGGGAGTTGTGGGGGAGGTTTCCCTAAGAAAATAACACGTGGCTGAGAAAGGTTTAGCTACTCAGAGAGTGGAGGGCATTCCAAGCGGAGGGAACAGGATGGACTAGGGCCAAAGCAAGTAGAGATGAACAAAAGAGAAAATCAATGTAAGTTATGTTCAGTAATACTTCACTGTTCAACTCTCCAGTTTCCTTTGTCTCCTTAATTGGATACAAGTAGCCTGGCCTACAAGGTTCCAATCCTTCCTCTGTTTGTTTTAAACAACTATATTGCTATACAATTTACATACTATGATATTTACTCATTCACTTGTTTTAAGTAATTCAATTATTTTAGCAAACTTACTAGTTGTGCAGCCATTGTCCATATAGAATCCCTTGAACACTCATTCCCACTCCCAGCCCCAGGCATCCAGTAATCTATTTTTTGTCTCTTGGGTAATACCTAGGAATGGAATTGGTTGGTCATGTGGTAGATTTACGTTTAACTTTTTAAAGAACTGCTGAACTGTTTTCAAAGGGACAGCACCATTTTACAATCTCATCAACGTCCGAGGGTTCCCATTGCTCCGCATCCCGGACAGCACTTGGTATTGTTAGTACTTTTGCCTATAGTTGTCCTAGTGGAGGTGAAGTGGTAGCTCATTGCAGCAATCTCTCTTCCTAATTTTATTTGCTAGCCCCTCCATTTTTAAACCTGCTCTGTACCCAACCAAAAGGAACCTTCTACTGTTTTTTTCAGTGGAGCTCCTTGATATCCCCAAATATGCCCTAATTACCCTTTGAATGTGTTACTTGACTAGATATTCAGGGGATGGGGGAGAGGGGATGGGAATTTAGAATCAAATAGTAAGTTAAAGAAGACCTTTGCAAATCCCTTGTACAAACCCAGCCACCATACCTTTCCAGGCATCTTGCCTATTATCTTAGTTACGGTGATGCTCACGCTTCCTCAGGGGAGCATGCTGTGTGAACTCACACATTAACAAAAGGAAAAATGGCTACCCTTCATATTGTACTGCAGAAAGCAGTATACATTTGAATAATGAAAAAATCCTGTTACAAAGACTTGAAGCCTCACAATTTACAAGCTGGCTTGTGGTAACCAAGACATCAGACAAGGATTTATTATTCAGGAGTGAAATTGCTAACAGTCTTAGATTAATTATCCAAAAGTAGATGCTGCTGTAACAAAAAAACAGAGATCTGGTAACCTTATTTCACTTCCTTCTTCTTGCTGACTGTGTTTTAGTGATTTTAGTTTTGATTAGCACTTCCATTAGAAAATAAGAAGAAATTGTGCTCGCTTCGGCAGCACATATACTGGAATTGGAACAATACAGAGAAGATTAGCATGGCCCCTGCGCAAGGATGACAGGCAAATTCGTGAAGCGTTCCATATTTTAAAAAAGAGAGAAAAAAAAAGAAAAAAGAAAATAAGAAGAAATTATGAGCAACTTATTGGCAAGGGTTTAGTCATTGAAATCATTGAAATCAGTGGTTTAAATGTGTATTTGGGACTATGACACTTTTTAATTGTATTTGTGTCTTGTCCAAGCATATAACAAAGTTAATTATACAAAAATCAACCAGTGCAGAAACGCTCTTGGAAACAAACCACCATCGTTGAGTCTTTGTGAGTATATGCCCCCAATGAATTAGTTGTCAGGTTTCTGCTTATGTTGAATTGTTAGTACTTCCACTGGTAATAGCAAAATGACTGCCTGCAATTTCTCAGTTCTTTCATGCTAGGTTTTAAATTATGAAGCTTGAAGTGTGCTTAAATATCTCTGAGTTTAAGTAAACTTTGCATTTTTTAGGATGAGGCAAGTCACACAAGCCATTCAGTACCTTTCATTCAATCCAGAGATTCAATATTTTCTCCTGAGTTCTACAGTTGGATAGTTTAAAATTATTTCTGATATTGAATTTGGAACCCATAAGAACTGAGAAGCTGTCTACATCAGTCTGTGTTTATGGATGGCATTGAATGAAATTTGTCTTAAATAAAAATCCTTTCAATATAGTACAATTTTTAAAACATTTAAAAACCGATTTGATTGGTTTTATTACTTTCATATAGAAACAGTGTTGTTACAAAATTTTATTTAGAAGATTCAATTGAATATGAAGTAGTTATCCTGCCCAGCCAGAAGAGGCAATGAATGATCGGGAAATGAGAGACTGTTAACAAATGAGCCTTAATGGAGAATCACTGAATTTCAGAGCTGCTTATTGTTTCTTCCCCACATTTTTTCTTTAGATGAAGAAGCTGTGGAATGCTGCTTAAATTCTATGCCTATTCCACAAACACTATCTATGCTCTTCAAATTTCCTCCTCCTCCCACTCCTAGAAAATAGTATTTATTCAAACTTCACAGATAAGTGAGAAATCGTAGGTCCCAAGCAATCCTGCTGTCTACAAACTCATGCCATTCTCTGTGAGCCTCTTGTTTCAGAGGGTGACCCTCTCATCCATTCATCCTGTGTCCACTTATCTCTGGAACTTCTGTCAAACTAGTCCCTCTAGGTCCCTGTTTTATCCCTCCTGCATACATGTTCACTTTCTTCCTCTCTCTTCGCTATTCCCCTCAGTTCATAAACATATTCAATATTTCCCGACACTTATTAAAAACATGCATGTGCAAACACATGTTCACATCTGAACTTGCAAGCAAGATGACCTTCTAAGTTGATGCTTTGAGGTTTTTTGTAATCCATAGCAATGATAGATACAATATAAAATTGATCAAAGGATGATAAATATCTGCATACGGAAACATTTGCAGAAATGGTACCCAAAATATGAAGCTGAAAAATATCAACAGATTCATTGGCTACCTTAAACTTACTCTATGTTATATGTCAGCTATGTCTCAATAAAAATAAGTTTTAGAAAAACATAAAGCTGAAGCTGCAGAACTGATGGGCTCTGAAGCTGGAAGGTGCAGGCCGCCAAGAGTTCAGCTCCAGAGGGGCATGGGCTCCTGAGTACGCTACATCAGATACAGGAAAGACAAGGGAGAGTTACTGCTCATTGCTGCCTGGACCTGTGTCTTCTGTGACACTGCTTAACTAGGGGCAAAGGAGGAAGCAGATCCTTCCTTGCAACCAGAACCTGTGCTAAGCTGATCCCCATGTCACAGATACTCAATAAGATTCTGGATTCAGGGCCCTGCAAGTCAGGGGGTACAACCACAGAACTTGTAAATGATGAAGAAAGAATAGTGAGAATGTAAAATGAATGTCTCAATGAAGATGAAACCACTAAACAAAATTCCAAGGCAAATAGAAGTAATTATTACTAAGAAAGACAGCCAATAAAATGAATCATCAGTATATAAATCAGATATGTGAAGTTAAAAGTTTTGAAGAAATGCTTAAAATAAGCACATTTAGGACCTTCGAAGAGATAAAGAAAGGAATCATATAAAATAAAATGACAAATTAAGAAAAACATACAGAAATGAAACAAAAAGCACATAAGAAGGAGAATGAAATAGAAATATTTAAAATTAGACATGATTGAAATTAAAAGCTTACAAAAATAAACTCTAGACTCACACAACTAGAGAATTGGTGATTGGGGCAATGAATTTAACTTGCCCACAACACATTAAAATGAAAAAAATAGATAAATATGAAAGGGCAATTAAGAGACATATAAGATCATTAAAAAGCTCCAATATAATATATCTAATAAGTATTTCAAAAAAGAGCCTAGAAACAATATAATACATGGAATAATGAAAAATATAATGACTGAGAAAAGAAGTAAAATGTTTAAAAAGGGGGTGGCCTCAGATTAAAACTTCTTCGCGGGTCTGTGTCTCAGCTTCTCAACTCTGCCATTGTAGAACGAGGGCAGCCAAAGACACTACATAAATTAACGGACATGGCTGTGTTCCAATAAAAAATTATAAAAACAAGCAGGCAAAAGGCTGAATCAGGCCAGGGGACTATAGTTTGACAATCTCTTATTAGAGAATTAACTATTTTTTATGTTTTCACGTATATCCCTCCAGATATTATATATGTTTTAAACTATATATGATTAATGAACAGTGGTTAATTATGATGCACATTATACATAAATGAAAAAATAATTTAAAAAAGATATAACTGAATCATACATGATCTGGACCAGGCTCTTCTGAGTACCCACATTTGGACCATTGGTATCCATCATCATATCTAAAAAAAATAAAATCCTACTCCCAAAACATTGATGCATGATGCCGATTCATTCAGGCCTGATATACGTCTACATCATTGGTTTTGATGCTTCCATAGTATTTCATTGTATACACGTATCGTTATTTGTATAACCACACCCCTAATTCTGAACAATTAGGCTACACACTACACATCTTTTATTGGCTGAGTCTTTTTTTACTCGCCAATCCAGAAACCCAGTCAGTAAATACAATTTGTTCAACTGTGTGGAAAGCAAAGTTTCAACATAAACTCTAGAAGTGTATTCTATAAGAAAAAACCCATGTCTTTGAAACAGTAAACAGGTTTAAAAAGAAAAAAGCTCAGAGGATTAGAAGTCAGAAAACTCAGGTTATGAGGATCTTAAAATCATTTTTCCTTGTGTGACTGTAGGCAGGGTCCCCAGGACTGTGTGGGTCAGTTTCTCAAACAAATAATAGAGATGAAAACAATTGTGATTGGCTCCTATCACAAAAAATAGTGTAATTTGAAAATATATATTAATTTCTTGTGACTGCTGTACCAAATTACCACAAACTAGGTGGGTTAAAACAATAGAAATGGATTTTCTCACAGTTCTGAAATCCAGAATTCTGAAGTCAAGGTGTCGGCAGGGCTCTGCTTTCTCTAAAAGCTCTTGGAGAGAATCCTTCCTTGCCTCTTTCAGCTTCTGGTGGCTCCAGGCCATCCCTAGTTAATGGCTGCCCCTGTATGTACAAAGTCTTCTCCTTTGTATTTGTGACTTCCCCTCTTCTGTCTCTTGTAGGGACACTTGTCTTTGTATTTGGGGTCTACCCGGATAATCCGAGAGGATCTCATCCCAAGATCCTTAACTTTATGGCATCTGCAAAAAATCCTTTTCCCAAATACAGTCACATTGACAGGTTTTGGGGGTTAGCGTGTAGATATATCATTTTGAAGTCTACCATTGTTTTTAAGTGTTCTGAGAATCCAGGGTGAATAACTAATTCCTTTGATTCAATCATGTGTGAGCAGAATGTGACTATAAAATACTACGTAGTTTGTTTTCCCTAGGTAGTGGTGTACATTTGAATCATCTCTCTAATTTCTTTTCAGCTCTATTTACATTTTTCAGCATTAGCAATGAAGGTTATCAGACAAAGCAAAATTTTAGTAACTTGCTTTTAAACCAGTATTTGGGGGGGGGGGTGTTTTCTTTTTTTTTCAAGCAGTCCACATTAGAACAATCCGAACAGCAGATTAGGGCGGCTTCTGGCTTGGAAGAATTGCTGCAAATCACCCACTTCGAGGACTGGAAGCTGTGGAGGTGCCGACTGAAGCTGAAAAGTTTTGCGAGCCCGGATTCCCGCTCAGCCTCCCATCGGTCCACCAGGTTTGCGGCAACTTTCTATGACATTGAAACATTAAAAGGTAGGTATGCCTGTGGAGGCCAATTCTTGCTCTTTCTCAGATCGTAAGAAATGACAATAGCCTCTTCCAAAAGTTTGAGCATGGCAGTGTTAGAGGAACAGGGTGTTTTTGATTTCATAGCTTTGGAGACTCCTGGTTTGCTATATCTACTCTGCAAAGAAATATGTTCGATATGATTTTGAGATAAAACAATGAATACAAAAGAACACTTCAGAACACAGAAGTATATTTAACTCAAAGACGTGAGGACAAACAAACCCAGACAGATGATGCTTAATAGAAAAAAATCATTAAGTTTACTTAAAAAGTAAAAGAATCTAAGTAGTCATCAATAAGGAACATTCTACTGCTATACATACACAAATAAAACTAATAGCTTAGGTATAGCTTTTTTATTTCTTCAATATCCTGTAATTTTTTTAGTAAAAAATGAAAAGTAGAAGTTGGAAGCTGAGTTGTAGTAATGCAAACCTACATTTCTAGGAGAATAATGGGGGGGGGATTCTTCCAGGGGTGTTCAATCTCTGGCCCGTGGGCTGCACGCATCCCAGGATGGCTGTGAATGCTGCTCAGGGCAAAATCATAAACTTACTTAAAACATTGTGAGATTTTTTTGTGATTATGTATCACAATATATTTAATGTGGCCCAAGATAACTCATCTTCTTCCAATGTGGTGCAGAGATACCAAAAGGTTGGACACCCTGATGAAATCATCTAAACTTCAGACTATAAAATAACTTAATTTGAAATAAAGGGAATGTGTGTTCCCTGTAAGGTATGTTGGTTCTTTATAAGAAAACCATTGTCTGTATGTACTGTGCCATGATGAATAAGATGTTTGCTAACTAAAAATTGTGTGGCCTCCAATTAGGCCTTTCACTTTTTTATGACATGTGAAAACAATGCAAGAAGCCGCTGTGGCATGGTTGGCCCAGCATTTTAGATTTGCTGAAGATATGATGACCTGATAATGGATTATCTCTATTGAACAATTCAAATTGACCACCAAGCCAGAATTATTCTTTTCTTTCTTTCTAGAGTTATCTTCATTTTTGCCATTTCTAAAAGGATGTGATACAGTTGCACAGGTCGCTGTCGTTGGCTGCGGGGACAGCTGTGTGTAGGCAGGGATAAATCCCTTGGCTGCACTGTGGACATGAGTGTGTCGAGGACTTTTTAGTCTAAATGCGTTGAAATCATTGAAACCATGGCCTACAACCCACTTTAGCCAGAGGTTTGAAGCTCTAGTTGTTTCTACGTGGTAAATTTGCATGAACTTTATGAAAGCAAAGAGGTCAGACCTCGCCTGAGATCCAAGGCCTTAACCAGGTTACCTGCGTGAGGGCCTGAGGCGAGCCTGGAGATATCTGTGAGGATGGAGTTGACAAGCATTACCATAGAACCAAGATTAGGGGATGTTAAAAAGTCAGTGACATTGATATTTTCTAAGGAGGAAAGCATAAAAAGTGTAAAACTATTTTAAAAAACCCAAAACTCTAAAACGTTTTATTATGCAGGGATCATCTAAAGGTTTTAGTAAGCTAGAAGCAGTAAATAATCAAACGAGTGTGATATGTCAATTGTAATTGGTTAGCAAGTCTCCCTCATGGATTTCAGGGTAATCTCGGAGGCAGAACGTCCTGCTGGGCAGTAGTAAAGATAATAGGGTTATAGGAGCCTTTACTCAGTTGCATTGGCCACAGTGCCACATAATTCTCATTAAAATCTTGCCATTCTAACTTTCAAAACTTAGATTTATAAAAAAGCAAATGCAAAACAACATATAAGTAGCATTTAAAACAAGGGATAGCTTCATAATTTCATTACTTGTTTTTTCCAGGATTTGTGATTCATAATAGTGAATTAAGTGACACCTACATCAACACCTAATTGAGTAATTTGTCTCTCATGTTCACAACCTTCTGGCTGTTTATATAAATATTCAAAATCTGAAATTTGAAAAGGTTTCTTAGGATAAAAGATTTCATTATGAAAAAGACAGAGTTTCTGCAAAGTTTTCTAGTATATGCAATGTTTCTCAGCTGGCCAAACATCTTGTATTTTGTGTTTACAGTGAGTGAAGAAGCGACCTAGGAGGGAAATTGAGATTAAGGGGGGAAAAGAATATGGAAAGATGTTTTAAGGGAATAATTTACCACCTAGGTTCAGATCCCCAATGACAATATCGTGTCTGTGTTCTTCAAGCAGAAGTTATCTCTTGTAGTAGAAACGTTCGCATATATGGCAATTTAGAATACTCTGGAAAGAGACCAATACAAATATTTGAAGATGGCGTAAAAATAGAGAAGAGTTTTTCTATTGCTGCCTAACGCCCTAAAACTTAGCTGCTTAAAACATCATTTTTTAAAATCTCACAGTTTCTGTGGGTCCTAAATGCACACATAGCTGAGATGGGCGTCTCTCCTTCTGAGCCCCTCTGAAGGCTGCAGTCAAAGTGGCAGCTTGGAGCACAGGTAACATCTCAAGGTTCAACTGGTGCAGGATATGTCTTCAACTTTACTTAGCAGTCATTGGCAGGACTCAGTCCCTCAAAGGCTGTTGGACTGAGGGTCCCAGTTCTTCACTGGCTGTTGGCCAGAGCCCACCTTCAACCCTTTCTAGCCTTTCCAATATGGCAGCATGCTTCAACAAAGCCTGCAAGCTGAGAAGGCAAGAGAAAGAGAGAGTGCCAGCAAGAGACAGACACAGAAGTCAGCCTTTTTTTTTAAAAAGATTTTATTTATTTATTTTCAGAGAGAGGAGAAGGGAGGGAGAAAGAGCAATGTATGGTTGCCTCTCACACGGCCCTCACCAGGGACCTGGCCCGCAACCCAGGCATGTGCCCCGACTGGGAATCGAACCGGGACCCTAGAAGTCAGCCTTTTAATCTAATCATGGGAGTGACATTCCATCACTTGCTGTATTTTTGCCCTAAGAATTGATTCACAAGTTCTGCTCACACACAGAGGAGGTGATTACACAAGGGTGTGAACACTAGGAGGTGGGCATCCATTGGGGGTCCGTTTAGAATCTGCCAATCATAGGAGGCTTTTACCGCCTCCCTCAGCATATAATAAATGCTACAGTCCCATGGAAAGCTAAAAGAATGCCTTTAAATGTTGTCTTTATCATAAAGTTGAATCATTTCCCAAAACATCCATAGAAAGGATATACAACATTAAAGATCAAAGTGTCACATCTTATTTAAAAATAAACTGTGAGAGAAAAACAAGTACTGTTTTATGACGTTGGATGTAATCTTCTTTTTATTCCCAAAGGCTTGTCTCTTTTTCTTGTTTTTCTCAAATTTGCTAGAATGGCCAGAATACTGTTCCTTTCATCAAAAGGAACTGGTTTATTTCATCATTCTATGTAAACAGAAGTATTAGGCACTTGCAAATGAGAAAACTCACTTGAGGGAAGATTAGCTCCACTTACATTTCCATTCATGTGTCTGCCAGGTTTGAATCTTACCATAGATACTTAAGCAACCACGAAGAATGTATTCCTCAATGGTGCTAAAACCTATCCACTCCTGGCTTCAAGTAGAAGAAATGCTATTCAGCTCTATCATGTAAATTACTTAATTAAATAACACATGTTTATTTCTTTACATGTTTCCATTTACTTCCTTATTAGCCAGCTTCTCCAGATGTACCCAGTGTGGTTATATACAGGATATGGTGTTCTTCAGCAAAGAAAAATTAAACTATATTCTACAAAGATAAAAATTATTATGTAAGTGGGAAGAAACACAAATTTTGTTTTTCATTTTTATGAATCTTTGGTTAAAGGATGGACAAAAAATACCCATCTAGTCAAATAAACAAGCATTGCAAATGTGAAAGCAACTGTGTCCAGCATCACCCTGGCTCACGTTGGCATGTCGGAGCTGTTTCTTCTACTGGCCCCAATGAGCTTCCTCTCTGCAGTTATAGATGAGGAATGGCAAAGAACCCAGTGCAGCCCTAGAGAGACGTGCGTGGAGGTCGCTAGCGAGCTGGGGAGTAGCACCAACAGGTTCTTCAAGCCTCCCTGTGTGAACGTGTTCCGGTGTGGCGGCTGTTGCAATGAAGAGAGCGTCATCTGCATGAACACGAGTACCTCGTATGTTTCCAAACAGGTATGAAGACATCAGTAAGCATGCCCTCTGCCAAGCCCTGATGATGACAGTGTTGACAGCTGCAACTAAGCTTGTTGCCAAGCACTGTGCTAAGTGCTTTATGTGCCACATCTCATTTAATCCCTGAAACAAGCTAAAAGGGTATCTTATCCTCCTTTACAGATGAGAGAACTGAGGCTCAGAGAAGTAACTTATGGCAGAGCTGGGCTTCCAGTCCAGGTCTGTAAGAATCCAGAGCCTAAATATTTATCAGTTATTGTCTCTCTGATGCTATAAGGTCAAGAATCGGGAAATCATATGGAAGTTACTAGAACAGATGTCAAAAGGAATGAAGACAGCTGCACTGCCTTGTGTATTAGTTAGGTTCTGTGTTGTTCACATGGAGTGATTGAGAAGAGTTTAATGAAGGGGGTGGGCAGGTTTAGGGTAAAGGAGGAAAGACTGGTGTAGTACCTAGAGCTATAGCAAAAACAGGGAGCTGTTTCCGCCCTTGGACTGCAGAGGGAAGGGGATGGAGCAGGTATGGGACCCAGAGAGAAGGTGGGGAAGAGGGCTGCAGAACTGGCTGGAATAATGGCAGCCACTAGCAACCCTTGACCTGGCAAGGAGTGAGAGGAGGGGGTGGAGGAGACAACAGGACCCAGAGATGTCGTCCACAGAGGTCAGCATCCTGGGACACAGAGCCCAGTAGGGAAGGAAAGAGAGAGGATGGCCTCTCTGCAGGAACAAATGGAGAATATGTAGTACAAAAGACCTTTGCAAATAATTCTGCAGTCTCCATGAAAGAAATAATTCTTCCTCTCCATCTTATAAAATCCTTCTTGCTCATTAGATAAGTTTTTCTTTTTATTGCTACCATATTGTTACGAAATAAAATAATTATGGCACAGGAGAGCAATAACAACAAACTTGGGAAAACATACGAAAAATATGTCAGTCAAACTACATTCCATGTTGCAAAATCCTCATGCATGTTGATATATTCATTTCATTATCATGTTTGCATATATAGTTTATCCTTCTGTATACATATGCCCACTATATATGCAATAGTAGTACAATAAAATTACATATGCACCAATTATATCCATATTAGGTAATTATCTTAATTGGATGTAAAGAACGGGATGCTGATTTGTTTAGCAATAGGTTAAATTTTCCTTAATTCTGTTCCCCTAGCACCCTAAAATATCCCTTAAACTGTGGAGTTTCTTTTTCTAAATTCTCTTAGTGAATCTTGGAACTTGTAAATTCTGACCTCTACTATTTGACAATCAGGTCAAAAACAACATAAGTATGGCTAAGCACCAGCTGTCAGTAGAAACGAAGCGTGTATAACGTCAAAGGCTTTAGTTCATGACCATGTTATTCCCGAGAGCATAGCTGAAAAATTTTGCAAGACGATGAAGTTTATGCAAAGTAAACACTCTAAAAACACTCTCTTACTTATCATGGAAGTTCCATTACATATTGAAAGGTCAGAATAAACACAACTTTAATGGATTGTTTCCACTGAAAAGATAGTCAAGTACTTTATTTTGACTGCTCTACTCAACAAATGATTAGTTCTAAAGAATGCACTGAAGTGTATGTGTGCAGCAGTTGTTCTTTCCAAATATGCATATTTGAACATTAAAAAAAACTACCTCTCATCCCAAAGTTATGGACTATTTGATGAAATATGTCTTAGAAACAGAGTGAATAAATGCATACTCTATGTAGCAAGGAGTACATAGAATGGTGATTGAACGGACAGAGCATTAAAATCAAGTTCAAATTCATCTGTATATCATAGAACAACTCTAGAAACAAAGTAATTGACATTTTTCTAAATTCTACTTGCCAAGATCCCACTTTGCTCCTTCTGGTCACAGCAATTTCATTCCAAAAAATAATAAGGTACATCCTTAAGAGTATTTCCTCTGGCTCTGAAGTAGACTACCTGGGTTCAAATTCCAACTCCTCCAGTCAATAGTTATGTGGCCTTAGGCAAGTTATATAACCCCTCTGTACATCTGTTTCTTCGCCGATAGACAGAAAGTGAGGGTAATAAAAAACACACCCTATAATGTTGTTATAAGGGATAAATGAATTAATATAACAAGGCTTAGCACATAGAAACATAGAAAGAATGACATTCATGTTACCTATAATTATAAGTGGTTGAGTATGATGATCATGTATGAATCAGTTATTACTATGTTATGCTGCATATTAAATATATTAAAACTCAGGGGCTTCAAACCACAAAGACTCACTCTCACTCACATATCTGAGATTTCGTTAGTTTAGAGTGGGCCATTGGGCTTGACTCCAAGCGACAGGTTGAGTCCAGGTCTGTTTCCTGTGTCTCTAATTCCTTGGACCAGCAAGCCTGCCAGATCACGGTCTTCTTCTGGCTACAGCATACACATGACAAAACAAGCCCTACAAAGCATGCACAGTTCAAGTTTGTAGTTGTGTCATATCTGCTACCATCTTGTTGACTACAGCAAGTCACATGGCCAACTCCAAAGTCAAAGAATAGGAAACTATGTTCTTTCAATGGAGGCGGTATGAGAAGAGATAAATAAGTTGTTTTGAACATAATCTACTCACCGTGGTCTCAAAGAAACTTCATAGGTATAATTTTATTTTATCCTTACTATTTACAGTCAGTTTAAAGCAGGAGCAGGGATTAACTGTCATTTGAAAAGGGTACCAGTGACACAGAAAAATTACGAGATTTAACCGAGCTTAAATATTTGGTAAAGTTAAATAAGCCCCCGGTCTCCTGACTCCCAGCCCAGCATTCATTCCGCCATGTCAGTCTTTATCCTGATGAATTCTATTCTTTTTTTTTTTTAAAGATTTTATTTATTTATTTTAGAGAGAGAGGAAGGGAGGGAGACAGAGAGGGAGAGAAACAGCAATGTATGGTTGCCTCTCACATGGCCCTCACTGGGGACCCGGCCCGCAACCTAGGCATGTGCCCCGACAGGGAATCGAACCGGGACCCTCTGGTTCCCAGCCCGCACTCAATCCATTGAGCTACACCAGCCAGGGCTGAATTCTATTCTTGATGGAAAACTTTGCTAAGGTCACTACCATAAAGGACAAAGACAAAAATGTAGACTGTAGAAATTATTATTTTAAATATATATGTATTATGGTTATTTTTCTCCACTCTAGCTCTTTGAAATATCAGTGCCTTTGACATCAGTACCCGAATTAGTGCCTGTTAAAGTTGCCAACCATACAGGTTGTAAGTGCTTGTCAATGGCTCCCAGCCATCCATACCCCATTATCAGAAGATCCATCCGGGTCCCAGAAGAAGATCGGTAAGCACTTCCTGTATTTGATTAATATTTGTCCTTGCCTTTGCCAAAGCTGTGTGTGTGTGTGTGTGTGTGTGTGTGTGTAATACTTCATTAATTATAGAGTCATCACTTTCTCTTCACGTTCTTCATCTTTTAGCTTCTCATCCAGATCTACTAGTAATAACTGGCAAATACATTTTTTATTAGGTGTTAGATGTATATTGCAATAGAACCAAAAATCTCAGTGGTTATGAACTCAGCATGTCTGCTTATGGATACCTTTGTTCTTAATTCACATACTCTAATGCGGCTGTAAAACTTCATTCCGGCCTTAAGTTTGGCAGATGTTCCCTTATTCCAGAACAAACATGAAATAAAACTCAATCTAGGCTGTTGATACATTTCGGTCCCAAAGTGATGGGTGGGACAAAGGTTCCTGGAGTCTTTGAGGAGTGGCAAAACTCTCTGCATCTGAGTTTGCAGATTATCTAACCCTTCCTCTTGAGATTACCAAATGGAAAATTCTTAACTTTAAATGAAAACGGCTTAAAATCAATTTGGCTTTGAAATTTTCTTAAGAGTATTTTGTGATTCTTTATGACACGAACTATAACACCCTGAAGTGTTCTGAAATCAAAGATAGGAATCATGGATTTGGGGAAAAAATATTGAGAAACAAATAAAGGTCAAATTATAAACACTGAGTAAAAACATAAAATAACTGAGTGGGATATTTAGATCCAGCAAAGGTAAAGCAGTAAACGCGTATGAGATTGGCAAGTGAGGGAGTGAGCTGGTGGTTATACGTTAGTTAACATTGAGCCAAGAAGATAACTCTACCTCTCTCTTTTTTTTTTAAGATTTTTATTTATTTATTTTTAGACAGAAGGGAAGGGAGGGAGAAAGAGAGGGAGAGAAACATCAGTGTGTGGTTGCCTCTCACATGGCCCCCACTGGGAACCTGGCCCGCAACCCAGGCATGTGCCCTGACTGGGAATTGAACCAGCGACCATTTGGTCCGCAGCCCGCGCTCAATCCACTGAGCTACACCAACCAGGTCTACCTCTCTTAAACAGAGAAGAAAGCTCATACATAAGTAACATTTATCCACAAGGTGTTCCTGCTGTCCTGGCCAATGTTCTTAGCTCTATATTAAAGAAGATAGTGCTTAAGAGCTATGTTATAACAATACTTACTTTTGGTAAATAAGCTCTGCTGACAGCTAATTTGCATCGTTTTAACACCAGTCTTCTTTAAAAGATTATAACTAACAAAAATTAAAGTTTCATTTCCAAAGTTTTCTAAATAGAATATTTATAATTATAGAATTGCTATCGAATAACATGTGGTCCATAAGTATGAATTAAGCTCTTTAAAACTCAACTATTTTCTACTCAATAATTTATTCTACATCTAAAAACTGTTCCAAAGGTATGATGCCTTTAAAATCTTTTAAATCTGGTTTCTTTCTTTTCCTAGCTGTTCCCATTCCAAGAAACTCTGTCCTATTGACATGCTGTGGGATAGCAACAAATGTAAGTGTGTTTTACAAGAGGAGAATCCACTTGCTGGAATGGAAGGTAATGATAGTAGTATAAAATAATAATAGTAATAATAAAAATAGCAATAATAGCAACTAACAATTGTTGAGTGCTTTTGATGACCAGGCAATGTAAGCCTTTAATATATATTAACTTATATCCTCACAATAATTCTATAATATTCTATTATTATCCCTTCTTTTTTACAATTACAAAGTGGACACACCATGATGTCTAGTAATTTTCTCAAGGTGTTAGAAGCAGTGAGATTCCAGAACCCTCTGTGCTATTACTATACAGTAAACCCACCAATGCATCATCTGCTTTTTAATATCAAAGAAAAGCCCAGAGCAATTGGAGCATCCCAAACCATTGAATTTGAAAGCGGATGGTAACCTTTAATGAAACACTTAATCAATCACACTTTGCTAATTTATTTGTATAGCAGTCTCACCAGAACATAAAATAATGTTGGATTTCTTGGTTTCTTTGAATTATCATGTTAAAAAATTCTCAATAATTTGAAAAAGGGGGGAATAAGAGGGATCTTTTTTCTGAAACTAGCGCAAACTAAAAGCAAAACGCAGCTATTGGGCTAAGGAGAGTCGGGAACCAAATGAGACAGCCAACCATCAGTGCTCATAACTCATAATGCTGTGATTTCTGGTGATGAACATTGGGCTGAAGATGAATGGATTTTTGTTTATTTCCAAAGAACTTGATAGAATTCCACTGAAAAAAAAATGGCAAGGAATCATGCAATTTGCACCTTGCTTGTTTTAAAATACTTGTGCCTTTTGTACAGTGGCCTCTCTGAATGAGCACATTTGAGCTAGTGAATAGAAGTCAAGTCGAATTCCATCTTGTTAGATTCCGGTCATTGCTCTACACCGTTAAAACAATAATAGCGCCCCCCCCTCAAATTGGGGAGTCCTGAGTTTGTATTTTATATTCCTCAACATGGCCACAACTTCAAGAACTTACTTGGAAAATTCCATCAGTTTACTGATAAAAATGATAGATGGAACAAGACTGGGGACAGAACATATTAGTATTCCATCCTCGAGCTCCCTAGGATTCAAATCAATATATAATACTTCATAGTATCATCCTTAGCTGGTTGCTACTTCACTCAGTTTTCCTACATCCAGTCTCTGTTACTTTGAACTTGTCTGGTGGGTCTGAAGCCAGCCTCTGCCAACTACCTTGCTGAAGTTCCCCTAACACCTGGTGAGCTGGGTTTCCCCAAACCGCCTAAGAATGGGGTTGGTGCTGCCTGAAGCGTTCTGAATGAGTCTCTACTGCCCCCTTGTGATCCATAAAAATCTTTACGTACCTCTTTACTGTGGTTGAACAATCTATTCTCATCTTGCCCAAAAGTGACCTTTGCCTCAGTGGCATATGCCTTACAAAGCTCATCTTTTTCCTCATCGCACAACTTAGAATAAAATTGCACCAGATCTAGCCTTTCAACACTGATTTCACACGATCCCTCAAATATCACCAATCCCAGAGCAGTTAAAACCATGAAATTGCATGACGTAAGCTTGCCATTTTGATGTATCATTCATGGTCAGATATTGGCAAGAACATACGGTTTAACCCAGTGTGTTGGAATGTAGGGTGGGATTCTTCAGTCTTCATACGTCGGCTGGATTCAGGACCCTTTTATTACACCAAATAAATTCAACGAACATTAATCAAGTGTCTATTTTATGCCAGAACAATGAGACTTGGTCCCTATAACCCTTAGGATTTTTTAATTAATGGAGGGAACAGAGAAATAAATAGAAAAATGTCAGAAGTGTAAAAAAGGACAGGATGGAAATATGCACATGGAAAGGGCATTTGGCTAAACTTGCAGAATTGGGGAAAGATGCTGAGGGAAAGAATTAGTACCAGGGGGAAGTACAAGGCCAAAGGCATGGGTCTGAGAGACCCTGGCACATAATGGAAACAGAAAGTACTATAGTTGGTGTGGATGGAACATAGGCTATATGAGGCGGGGAGGTGAGTAGGGTTCATTTCAGTTCATGGAGGGTCTTGTATATCCTGGTGGGAAAATTGGCTTTTATTTTGAAAGACACGGGACCTTTTAAGGTACATAAAGCAGTAGTGAAGTTATTATATTTGCATTTGATAATCTCCTAGAGAATGGATTGAAGGGATAAAACTTGTGTTGGCAAATGAGTGACAGCCATCTACACAAAAAAGACAAGGTACTGACCGAATTGAGGCAGGGGCAGTGGTGATAGAAAAGAAAAATAAACAAAATCAGTGAGGCAGAACTGGGTGGATATGGTGATTGGGCTCAATGTGGCAGATGAGTCAAGAATGATGGAACCATTCTTTAAATCAGGCCAACTGGTCACAAGCAGATTTGGGGAAGAAACTAAACATGTACTTTGTTCCAAAACAGTCGAGGATGCTAAGGTGACATAGTCAAGTTATTCTAGAGTTTCTCTTTCATTTTTGGTAATGAATTTTTACTTGATGATTAGAACTGGGTATGGAGTAGTAATTACCCAATTGTTTTGCACACTTTCTGGTAGTGTCTGTCAGCAAAGTGTCTCAAAAGCTTAGGCCCACCTCTCTCAGCTCAATGTATCTTCCAGCAGATATGTATGGAATCCAAGTTCATTATCACTGTTGTATCTTTTTTAAAAATCCTGCCCCTAGGATATGTTTTTTATGATTTTAGAGAGGAAGGGAGAGAAACGTTGATCAGTTGCCTCCTGTGCATGCCCTGATCAGGGAGTGAACCTGTGACCTACGTATGTGCCCTGACCTGGCATTGAACCCACAACCTTTTTGGTGTACGGGATGACACTCCAACCAACTGAGCCACCTGGCCAGGGTTTACTATTGTGTCTTTTATTTCAGTGTTGTGACCTGTGGTGAGAAAATACACCACTGTTTCTACCCACAGTCCGGAACGTCTGAGGTGTATTCCTACAGCGCCAATACTTCTGTTCCTCTCTCCTTTTAACCTTCATCTAAACACTTGGAGGGACTAGGCTCCTAATCCTCAGACATCCTGTATTTTGCTACTCATATTTGGTTGTAAACGTTTACATTTTTAACGAGTCACCAACTTAAACATCTCTAAAAATATTACCAAGAATATACACTTTATGTCATTTTTATCACAAAGTAAAAGAACACATGAATTCTATATTTGTACTGTAAAATTAGAGGTGAATCTCTTTGACTGTGTAAAGATCAGGGGAAACATTTCAAGGAAAGAGATTTTGTGACTCCAGGTTATTTGAGAATGGTATCAAGTATACACTTTGGGGATCATGTTATTCATACTACAGCTATTTGACTAAGGCTTTTTTGTTTGTTTAGACCACTCTCACCTTCAGGAACTGGCTCTCTGTGGGCCGCACATGAAGTTTGATGAAGATCGTTGTGAGTGCGTGTGTAAGACGCCCTGTCCCAGAGATCTCATCCAGCACCCAGAAAACTGCAGTTGCATTGAGTGCAGAGAGAGTATGGAAAGCTGCTGCCGGAAGCACAAGGTATTTCACCCAGACACCTGCAGGTGAATGGCCTTTTCACTTTCACGTTAACTTGACTCATTGACATTTAATGTAAATGCCATTTTGATTCAGTGGGATTCCTTATTAAGCCATTTTTTTCAGTGCCCAGGTCCCTTTTTGATAGTAAAGCAGGAATTTGGCAACTAAGGAGTAAGCAAGAACATATGGAGTGATGAATAAATTAAGAAATCAAGAAAATCCTGCTTGCTGTTACTGGCTTACAAATCTTAAACCAAAACTAGATTGATGAGATGCAAACAATTATTTGTGGGGGATTCAGATCAGCAGGCTCTTCGGTTCAATCTTTCTCTCAATATATGTTCATATATGTTTATTTGGGGTTTTTTTCTTTGAAGAAGGGGATGTCACTGAACTTATGTAGCAAAAAATGTATTGATGACTACAACAGTTAGAGATTACTGACTGTACTTTAATAGATTTGGAATCCATGTGGGATAACTATTCAGGATTTTATATTGACATTTTAAATACATATCCAAAAAATTTACTTTGAAAATGTAGTCAAATCAGAACAGAGTCATTCCTTTGAATATAGTCCTGGATTCTGAATTCTCGTGTTTATTTTCCTTTGCAACAGCTGCGAGGACGGACGCCCCTTTCACACCAGAATGTGTACAAATGCAAAACCAGCCTGTGCAAAGCACTGCCGCTTTCCAAAGGACAAAAGGCCTACCCATGGGCTCCATGGTCAAGAAAATCCCTGATTCAGTCTTGTTCCCAAGTTCCCCATCCCTGTCATTTAAAACAGCATGCCGCTTTGCCAAGTTGCTATCACAGTTTTTTTTCCCTTAGGTGTTGGGAAAAATTCATTTCCCATAATACCAGGTGAAGCCAGACCAAGCTTCCATTAAACACCAGCTGAGGATTCCCTGGTTCGCTGACAGATGTCTTCCAACTGAAGCTGCCTCTGCACACAAAGGAGTGGAGAAGAGGGAGCCTGTGTAACCGTTTCTGTTTGTTTGGTAAATGAAAAAGGTTTGATCGTTCTGGAATGACAAGTGCCATGTGACTGATTACTCACAGCAGATAATGCAGTTCGAATAATCTCTGAGACCTTTGCTCCTTGCAACTCTCTTGTGGATTATTTTAATTCTTTCTTGTGCAGACTTTGATGTGTATGGTCAGCACTGATTTTCTGATTACTGTCCAGCTTGCAGTGTTCAGTTTACCAAACTCCTGTCTGTTGTTTTACATTTAAGTATATTTAAAGAAAATAAACAGCATTATTCAAGCCATAGAATTTTGTGTTATTTAATATGCTTCCACTCTAAATTTTATGATAAAGAAAAAACTGTTTTGAAGAGGGAAAGGGCCCTGGCTGGTGAATTGAATGCTGGCCTGTGAACCAAAGGGTCACCAGTTCAATTCCCAGTCAGGGGACATGCCTGGTTCCCAATTGGCAGCACGTGAGAGGCAGCCACACATTGATGTTTCTCCCCCTATCTTTCTTCCTCCCTTCTCCTCTCTCTAAAAATAAAAAAAATCTTTAAAAAAAGAAATAGAGAGAAAGGAATTTAGAAGTAGAGAGGGTAAGGAGAGACAGAAGCCCAACAAAACGACACTAGTTTTGGAAAACCCAAGGAGTGACTCTCAGAGGTTTAGATGCTAAACAAGAATAAATAAATGGGACCCAAGAGTCAGCTGGAAACCAATCTTTCCTTTGAGATTCAGTTTAACTTGACCCTCATCCCATGGTGAAGGAGAGTTCACTGATGCCCATAACATCTTTGGATCTGTCCTAAAACCAACTCAAACCATGTTTTGGTTAGTTGTTCTATCTTCCTAATTGCCATTTAGATGGAACTATTTTCAGGAATTCTGAGCTAGGACAAAACTAGCTGCGGTCTGGCTTTGCACTTCTATCGATAAAAGTACTCCCCCTGTTTCCTCCTCAAGCCCCAATGACCACCAGGAGATTTGCACTTGGATTCTGAGGCTGGGTCTGACCTGGGGTGGGGCTCATCCTCAGGGAAGAGGTGGGGTAACTAGCCTATTGCCTTCTTAGAACTCACTGGTCATTCTACAGGAATATTTGTCATACTAATAGCTTCGGTATGTGGGCTGATAATTCTCAACTTGTTTCAAAATAAAAATCTGTAAAAAATCCCCAAGAACTTAACGCAAATGCAATAAATACCAGTGATGTATGATATCCCTAATCATCTAAGCCACAAGGCCAGAAAATTATTAACATGACACTCAGATCATAAATCTGTGACTAAGCGGTGCAGTGGGAGGCTGTTTTCAGATGGAAACAGATTGGACAGCACAATGGTCAGAGATGAGTGAGATTCAAATGCTGTTTGAGATACTTGATAGAGGAGATGACGCAAATAACCTGTTGTAAGGCTTCCAAGGACGGCAATCGATTGGTGAAAACGGTAAGCTTAATGGATTTGGTCATTTGATCAAGAAGAGCTAGACTTTTTTTTTCAAAAACTTTTGATTTTTATTGTTGTTCAAGTACAGTTTTCTGCCGTTTCCCCCCACCACCCTAGCCTTTCCCACCACCCCCCACCCCGTTTCCACCCCGCTTAGTTTTGTCCATGTGCCCTTTATAGTTGTTCCTGCAAACCCTTCACCCTTTTCCCCCATTATCCCCTCCCACCTCCCCTCTGGTTACTGTTAGTTTGTTCTTAATTTCCATGTCTCTGGTTATATTTTTCTTGCTTGTTTGTTCTGTTGATTAGGTTCCAGTTAAAGGTGAGATCATATGGTATTTGTCTTTCACTGCCTGGTTTATTATGAGTAAATTTGACAAAGTCTAGCCTTCTTTCAGTCAGCATAGCATAGCATAATGAAAGAAGAGCTAGACTTTGTCAAATTTACTCATAATCCTCCGTGTGAGAACAATGTTTTGCATATACTAGGTGACTAATAAATGATAAAGTATTGCATTGGTTTTGTGATCAGGGAATGGGAATTCATCTGCCACTGGGCTGCCTGAGATGAACTCTTATTCTCCAAGGCCTCTCTCTATCTGGCTTTTCCTCATTCAGTGTCTTGCCAAAGTTTCTTCACAGTATAACCATTGGCTTTCAAGTGGAAAGGTTCCAATAGGACATGCCCCAGTGCAAAAGCACTTAGTAAGTTTCTGCTATATGTCATTAACTGATATCCCATTGGCTAAGCAAGTTGCATGGCCAAGCCCAGAGTCAGTGTGGGAGGGGCTTAAACAAGGGTGCGAATATTAGAAAGTGGTTCACTGAAGGCCACCAATGTAAATCTCCCATAAAGGCTGGTTCCTGTCCCTAGCCACACAGGGAGCCCTGTTAGTCTATTATTCTACAGGAGGTGAACCCTAGTTCATGTTTTCCTGCTTCCACATACAGAGTCCAGGACCTACATGGCTTTGGTCTGATTACCATTTTGCATTTTGGTTCTGTTTCTGATACATGGAAGTGTTTGTGTTCTCTTAAAAGTCACAGCTATAACATTTTAATTTTTTTTCACTTGATATCTCTTATGTTTCCATTTAAAGCAGAATGATGAGTGAGGGGTCTCAAAATAGTCATTGAAAAGACCATCTTGGCTGGAAGTGCGGCTCAACATCAGTCCATTTTCCTTAATAAGATCCTCTGCTAGTGTGCTCCTGTCTTCACAGGAAATGCCACTCTTCTCCTGGCTGAACCACTCCCTTCCCTTCCCCCATATAATTATACAACGGCTTCCACTGGACAGTCAGCACCTGTCTCTGTACCTTGCTCACGCTGTTCTTGGAATGGTCTTGCTCCCAACAGATTCAGGAGTGCCTTTTACCTCTACTAGCCAAATGCTGGTGGCTAGAAATACTCCTTTTCTCTAAACTCCTAGTATTGTTTTTTGTATTTCTCTTATAGTACTTATCACTTCATACCTTTTATCATAGATATTTACATATGCCTTAACTCTGTCTTGGTTCCTTGGGGGTAAAGCTCATGCCAGACTTTCCTTGCCTTAGATAGCAGGCTCTCAAAACAACTCTGTTGCCTTCCCATTTCAACATCCAGGAGAGCTCGTTTACATATGTGTTTACAAAGAGCTTAGTTTCAAGGGAAATGATCTCCACATTTATTTTATACCTTCTCCATGTATAGGTCATTTTATATTACGACTGGTACTGATTGCCTTCATATTTTATTAAGTGTAATCAGAATACACTGCATGTATTTTAGTCTATCTTTAGTGGTTTCTGAGAAAATTCTCTAAAGGTATACCTTGATTCCATACATTCAGGCAGAACACTATAATTAGAATTATCCCCAGATTTATAGCTTAATTCGGCTGCTACAATTTTCTTTTGACTTTTAGAAAATATCCTTAAATAGAGACTTTTGCTTAAGGTCGAACTTCTTATAAATGGAGTTTTGTACCCATGTGAGATTGTGAACCATGTACAGAATTATGATTTATATGCCTTTTAATACTCAGAGCCTAGGTCGGAGATTGGAGCATGACAAATGTTCAATGTTTTCAGACTTTGTTGGAACAGCCCAAGGTTTTCTCAATCCCCTCCCCCACAGAGACTCAGCAACAGTGTGCCTTTATGAATGTGTATGTAAAGAGGTCAGCCTATGCTACAGTATTTAAAACACGAAGAACCTTTCAAGCAAAGTGAATTCCTTTATAATATTGGTAAAAGGTGTATAAAAGCTAAGAAAGATAAAAAGTTTTTAAAACAGGGACTATGTTTAATATTCCTTGTGTTCCCCACAAAGCCTTTTACAGAGTAGGCACTCAGTAATATTTGTTCTGTTTGGAAAAAAGATCACAACTCTTTTCAAGGAGTCTTGACATCAAGATCTTAGAAGATTCATGGTAGAATTTGAAAAGTGTATTGTGACCAGAACTATGGCAGTGGCAAACCAGGGGCTCAAGAAATAAATGAGGGCTTAACCCTCATTGATACCTTTCAGGATGTCTGCCCACATTCTTTGTCTTAACCTAATGCAAAAGTGAAAAGGAGACCAAAGCAATGTTGTATACCATCTGGTACTGATGGTGTTCTCTGTGAAGCTGAATGCAAATGATTAAGCTCGAATAAGTATCCTTGAGTCTTCATCATCGTTATGCACTGATGCTTCAACAACACAAGGCAGAGTATCCATCCCTACCTGTGCCTTAGTGTAACTCATTAATACACTTCACATCTTACAACCAAAATGCTCTTTGAATTATATCACTGCATCATAATTTTTATAAGGTACACTCTACAAAATATTTTCAACACATTTTATTAGGTATATAATACATGTCAGGAACTGTGCTGGGTGTTGGATGTAGAACTTGATTAATATAACTAAAACTTATTCAGTGTCTATTACTAGAAACAGCCCCTGCTTGAGCTTACTATCTGGCGGGGAAGGCAGATTTTCAACAAGCAAATACAATCGTCAGTTGCAGAAAGAAGTCTATGTGAGATTCCAAGAAGACATAAATCTTCAAGGATCGGGCTGAGGAGCAATGGGGACAGCAGCCACGCAAACCATTTGAATATCACTTGATAAGTGCTATACCAGCAAATGGCCAAAGTACTATCAAAATACAGAAGAGGGAAGATTTAATTCTCTAAAGATTTGGGGAGAGTGTCAGAAAAGAGGTGAAATCGTCAGGAATGAATAAGTTTTCTACAGGCTAAGAAAAGATGCTGGTGATGATGTCGATCGAGGAAGGCAACCTTTCCCGAAAGTATGCAGGGCAGGGCTGGGGAACTTCAAGTACCAACAAGAAAGGGTGTATCCGAACACTCCCACTGATTCATTAGCCTCTTGGCCAAGCACCTCTATAGCCAGTGGAACCAGTCTGAGTGCGAGTTCATATTTCAGGTAAGACTTCAAATTATTTTTCTCCAGAGTGTACGGATGCAAGATAAAACACAAAATACCCAGTTAAATTTTAAGATAAGCGACGAAAAAAATTTTTTTATGTCTCCCATATTTGGGACATACTTATATAAAGAAATGTATCTGAAATTAAAAATGTTTTTAATTTTGATTTGATTTGACTTATTTGTACATTTTTATTTGCTACATCAGGGAACCCTGCCATAGCGGTATGAACCAGGGGCACACACAACCGCCACTATGACCCCCGCCTTTCTGCAGCCTTCCGACTGGTCTTTAACGTTGGAAGCCACAGAGAACAGGCTTCCAGAAAAGAGACGCTGTAACTAGGCAACCAAGGTTTGAACCCACCCGACCGTTAGCCAGATTCAAGCTTAGAGTTGCGGTGCATTCTGGGAGTTAGTTTTCTAAATTGGGGTTCGCCTTCACAGGCCACCAGACTACAACTCCCAGCAGCCCTTAAGGGTCGCTGCTAGGCACCCTGGGAATCCTGTCTATATATCCTGCGAAGGGCCCTGGAGGGCTGCTTGTGTAACAAGACACTAGGGCCGATTTTGAGGTTCGCGACATATGAGAAATTCATATAAAAGGTTAAACCGAAGACTAATGCTATCAATACACAGACAACAATTCTTCCGTAACATCGTGGAGACATGTGCACGCGCAGGGTTGTTACATCCCAAGCTGAAGGGTGCGGACTGAGAGCCTATCTTGCACGTGATCCCAGTGCCTCTTTGTTATTGGCTGTTTCGGGGGCGCGGTGTTCGGGCGCGGACGCCTCCGATTGGTGTTTGGGAGCAGCGGGGTGGGACTCCAGCCGCTGCCGCGGGAGGTCCGGACACTGGCGGCCATAGGACTCGCCGGTAAGTGCGTGTCTGACCTCTCTGTGCCGGCACTCTCAGCCGCTTCCGGGTTGGACTGGACTGTCCCCATGGGAACTTGGCTGGCTGTGGAGGGAGTGAAGACTGCCCGTCTTGAGGCTGAGAAGTCGGGGTCGAGGGTCTCTAGACTCAAGTAGGGCTGAGGATGCGCTGGGGCAGACTTACTCGAGCGGGGTCGTCCGTTTTTTGACACCGGCGCTCCCCAGTGTCCTCTCAATGAGTGAAGACAGGGCAGTGCCCAGGGACTGGCGGGTGGAAGCACCGCCCCCTTGACCACAGGCTCCCGCCGCGTCTCCTCAGGCTCCGCGGGAACCTCTGCTGCTAGTTACCGCTCAGGGGCTCCTTGACTAGGGTCGAGAATTTGTAGACATCTCGCATTTGCCACGAGTCTGGGTTTTCATTTGTAGAATAAGAAGTGTTTATTAGATCTCCTAGCCTCTCGTTAGCTTTAAAATCTAAGACTCTGATTGTACCGTTGTTTGAGCTTTTACAACGTAAGGATGATAGGTGTGATAAACTGATGGAAGTAGGAAGACTCCACAGAACACTGCAGGTTGATGAAAAACTCTGATTTCATGTGGTTCGTTACTGTTTTCATGATCATTTATCGTTTTAAATGGACTCGAACTGGAAATTCAAATTTAATTGGCAAACCACAGTTAATATGTTAATGAAGCCACTGAAATACAAACTTGAAGCTCTATATTTGATACTATTGAATCTGAATTAGTAAATTCAGGTCAACAAACTATTTATTTCTGAGAATATATTTAAAACGTAGGTGAACTTGTTGGAGAGAATAGGCAACACTTAACACCTGCAGTTAATTTACGTTTTCTGAGTTTGCGGGAGAAATTGGATACTGAGGCGCTTAGGGTGGCTTCCCATTGTGCGGTTGAGTTTCTGGAGGCACGGAAATCTCATTTGTAAAGCTGAGGGGGAGTTTCAGTGGGTTTCCAATACGCATGAGCTTCGGAAGTCTTAAGAATTTAGTAGTACTGCAGATTGAGTGGGCATTTGCCCCAATAAGAACCTAGGAGTCCCCTGAGGTAAAAAATTCCTACTTTAGATGTAGAAAATGGCCCCAGATTCAGACCATCTCCAGTTTTGTCTTTATCTTCAGACTCCAAACTGAAGGATGGGCACTGACGGCACAGAGGTGCACGTAACTGAAAGACATGTTAGGGAGCAGTTTGACGATCACCATCCTTGAATAAGGAAGGAGAAAATGTGGATGTCTGCAGCATTTGTGGCACTTGGAAAAGCAGCTCTCAAAAAGAGCTCTAGGTCCAGGTATATTTTAGTGTGAACCACAAAGATAATACTAGCAGAACTTTATGATATTCATTGAATCAGTGGCTAAGGTCTCGAGTGAGGTTGCCACACTTTCTGTAAAGAGCCCTAATACGTAATTATTGAAATGAACTGGTTTCAATGGCAAACCAGTTAGAATGGCAAATTATTATATGCTGTGGTATTTTTTTTAATTGTATGTATTGTTTTTTTAAAAAGATTTTATTTATGTATTTTTAGGCAGAGGGGAAGGCAGGGAGAAAGAGAGGCAGAGAAACATCAATGTGTGGTGGCCTCTCACATGGCCCCCACTGGGGACCTGGCCTGCAACCCAGGCACGTGCCCTGACTGGGAATTGAACCGGCGACCCTTTGGTTCCCAGCCTGCGTTCAATCCGCTGAACTATACCAGCCAGGGCACATAGTGGGCTTTTTAAAACGAAATCAAGATATGAGGACATTGCAGAATGTGGTTTTGTATGGCACATAGTAAATGCTAAGCAAGTACATGTCAAATTAGTACATTCATGGTAAGCTTTGCTTTATCTAGGGGGAAAGCTAGCAAATTTGCATTAACGTTAAAACTGTATTCATATTGGGATGTGGAATATGGAATGTATTTTCTCTGAGCTGAAATCCACTTTTACTCTCTTTCCAGGTGCTAGATGACACATACCTTAACTGAGTCGCTCTAAGGACTAATGCCTAAACTGTCTCAGCATGGCCTATCGAGGAGGAGGTGGGCACGGCCATGGCCACGGCCACAGCCCCTCAGCTGCGCTCTACCACGTTAGCCCTGGAAATATTTTCACATGTAGAACTCGGACCCATAATATATGCATGGTGTCGGACTTTTTCTACCCGAATATGGGCGGCGTGGAAAGCCACATTTACCAGCTCTCTCAGTGCCTGATTGAAAGAGGACACAAAGTCATAATTGTCACCCATGCTTATGGAAATCGAAAAGGCATCCGTTACCTCACTAAAGGCCTCAAAGTCTATTACTTGCCCCTAAAAGTTATGTACAACCAATCTACAGCCACGACCCTCTTTCACAGTCTGCCATTGCTCAGGTACATATTCGTTCGGGAGAGAGTCACAATAATCCACTCACATAGTTCCTTTTCTGCCATGGCCCATGATGCTCTCTTCCACGCCAAGACAATGGGGCTCCGTACAGTCTTCACGGACCATTCCCTGTTTGGATTTGCTGATGTCAGCTCGGTGCTTACAAACAAGCTTCTAACTGTATCTCTTTGTGACACAAACCACATAATTTGTGTCTCTTATACTAGTAAGGAAAACACTGTGCTAAGAGCAGCACTGAATCCTGAAATAGTGTCCGTCATTCCTAATGCTGTAGATCCTACTGACTTCACTCCAGACCCAGTTAGAAGGCATGATAGTATAATAACTGTTGTTATTGTCAGCAGACTTGTTTACAGAAAAGGTAATGAAACGTTAGCTACAATTGCACTGTAGACGTTTTCTTATAGAAAGCTGTTGAATACTTGTATATAAGAACTGTTTGGCTTTTTATTTTGTTTATGGTTTTATGACTACTTTGGCATTAAATATAGCAGAGAAAGGTCGAATATTGTTTTATACATTCAAAAAGACATTTTTGGAACAGTGGTGAATGCTGCCCCCCCAAACCTTGGATGTTTGAATAGTTACTTAAAAATAAAACCAACCTGATGCCCTTTAACAGGTCAGGTCTTTTTAAAAGCTAAAATAGCCCTGTGCATGTGGTAAGTACAGGGTAAGCCCACCACCAATTTCTAATTGCAAGAGTAATGCCTGTTCTTTGCGGATATTTTGAAAATTAAGGAAAGCACAAAGGTGAAAACTAAAATCAGCCGTTACTGTACTATTCAGGGATGACTGGAGTAAATATTTTATAGCTTTCCTGTCTTTAATGCATATACTCGAAATCTTGGAGCTTGTTCTGCACATTACTGTTTTGTAGCTTGCATATTTCATTTCATCATAGCTAAGACAGTTAATGACATATTGGCAGGTAAGTGACGAAGGAAGGGGCTAGCTCTGTTCCATTGTGTGATGGAGGATAAGCTACGTAACATCTGTGGGTCTCATTTTTTTCATTTGTGTTATTTGGGCAAGAATGGGGATCTTGTAAGGGTTCAGCGATGGTTTCTCTAAAGTACTTAGCCCAGTTTGTACTTGAGTGTTGTCATCGGGCAGGACATTTTTAGTGCCTTTGCAGCTCTTCGTGGATACTGCAGTAGAATTCGGAGAGCCTCATTTGCTAAGTCTGAAACAGTTTGGTTAATTCAAACATAAATGTTCTGGAGGCTCTTTGAAAACCTATCTAGTAATGAGGATTAAACTAAGGAATCATTAAAATGACAATATATAACCTCCCCTTAAATATTTGAATTCAACTCAAAATTATTATTTTTAATCATCACCCAAGGATATATTTATTGATTTTAGAGAGGAAGGGAGAGAGAAACATCAATGTGAGAGAAGTATCAATCATTTGCCTCCTATATGCATCCTGATGGGGGGATGGAACCTGCAAGCTAGGTATGTGCCTTGACTGGGGATCAAACCTGCAGCCTTTTGGTGTACGGGATGATGGTCCAACCACCTGAGCCACCTGGTCAAGGCTAAATGCAACTCAGAATATTACTAATGTGCACCAAATTTGCCAATAGTTTGATGTAAGCCTGCAGGCTTAAAGTACTGGTCCGCTGATTTGAGCTGCATCATCTCCCCTGCACAGTTACCTTCACAAAGCATCATTTACATTTGCCAATTTGGCTCTTTTGAATGCCGTGGGAACCTGAAGCCATATGAAGTAGCATGCTTCCGGATTTTCGTTTGTTTTTGATTTTATACAGTGGTTTAGGATACCCTCTAACTGATAGGCTTTTTTCCTGTGACTTTATTGAATTCTTCAACGGTTCAGTTTAGTTTCAGAGAAAGTCATTTTGCCAGTTTCTGTGCTTTTTAATTAAATTACCCAACATAGTAACAAGTGCAACTGCTAGCAAACAGATTTGTAGACAACACAGCTGATTCTTGGTAAGTGTGAAGCAGAGCAGCAGGATCGGAAGTATCGCAGGCTGTGCACTAGCGAGGGGCCCCAAATCTCCTTCAGCCGTGTTGTTGGAGAGCTGTGGGTGATCAGGCTCTTAAGCACAGGTTGGTGAGAAAAGTGTTACTGAACTGTGTTTTATGAGGTAAAAGCAATCACATGCTGTCATTTTCTAATCAAGAAGCTGTAATGGACCAGCATTCTGTATTCTGAATCCCTCGGGATATTGCTGATGCGTTTATTGTAACTAAGAAAATGTGTTCAAAATCTTCTTTAGTCAAATAGTGTACCTTTGTGGAATAGCCAGCTAAGAAAGTATGATGCATGCGTGGTCAAGGATCAGAGCAAAATTAACTATCTGTACAACAATTAAACAGGTTACCTGTACCTCACTAATTATGGTATCTTAACCAGCTGAACTAGCCACCAGCAGGGTGAAGTTATAGCCTTTCTTGTTCTCAATTCAATAATTTAACGAATACTTACTGAACCTTCTCCATGTGCCAGGCATCATGCCAAAAATAATATTCTGAGAAGGAATGTCCACATCCGTAGCCCCAAAGTGAGTAGTTGTATTAATAGTCCATTGATGATTAACAAATTAATTTCCTTTGGTGCTCATTCGGACCAGATATCAAAGGCCCACTGGAATGTATTGCGTAAGGGACAGGGTAAATCAAAATTCTTATCACCCAGTTTTCCTGGATGGCTTCTCCCTTCCTGATCCCCTTTTTGCGCAGTTAGGGTTTCACAGTGCTGGGAACGGGCAGGCGTGCCCCACTTCTTGGTGTAGCGGTAACGACAACTTATATCTGTGCCCTGCAGTTGATGAAGGTGTGCATGGCTCACTGCTTCACTCGACTCTCCCAACAACTGTAGGGCACATGTTAGCTGTTGACAAAGACACTGAATCCCAGGGAGGGTCAGTAATTGTTCAGTTTACACAGAGATGACAAGCACGAGTTCAGCTCTTCCTGAGGAAAGGTCTCCTGTTCCTCCACCCCCGGCCCAGCCGCCGTTATCTTAGTTATAGATTCAGAAGATTCTTGAAAATATTGTTAGGCTTAACTGTAAAAGCAGTACAGATCAGGAATTTTCCTTGTCCATTTTGGGTGACTGGAGAGTGGAAGTCTTTTTGTGTGTTCCATTGTGTTAGACTCTGCTTACGGACACTAGAACATTTTTATTGTGGGGGAAAACCCTTTATTTTTAGAATAATTTCATAGATAATTGACAAAATCAGTTCCATTTCTTATAAGGTACCTGTCGGGATTAAATGACATACTGTATTTAAAGTGTATTGCCTGACATAGTAAGCACTAGGAAACGTTAGCTATTATCAATAATTACGATTATTGCTGTATATGTTTTCATTTGAAGAATGGGCTCTTAACCTTTGTATTATAAGGGGGAGGGGGAGAGAGAATGAAAGTTATAGGACGATAAATGTTAAAAGTCATTAAGCTTTTATCCAGTTGATAGAGTTGGTAATGGACTTGATAAAAGATAAGATTTTAATGAGAAGTCTTCGTAATTCAGAAAAGACGCATGTGAATTTATGTTTGCTGATGCAATCATTTTGAAAACACAAGCAGAATTCACTTAAATCCTATTTTGAATTATTTAATAAAAACGACCTGGGTATATTATATCTCCCACCATCTTTCTTATAATCGATCTGCTTATACTTGGGTAGATTGATAGTGCGATTCTTGTGTGTATGTATATGTGTGTGTGTGTGTGTGTGTGTGTGTGTGTATTTCTCAAACTAACTGGGTTGTTTTGCCTTTTTACTTTATAGTTTGTAATTGTTAATTAGTTAACTTCTCAAATAGTGTCAACATTGCTGTCACTTTGGATAGCCACATTCAGGCTAGGAGGACATGATTTCTTGGTTCACATTACCTGAGGTTGTATTTACAGATTATAAGAAAAGTGTTTCATTAGAAAGAAAGGGACAAAGATGCGCTCTTCTCTGTGGAATATAATGGCCTGGCTGATGGGTCCTGTCACCCCCATTTACTCTCCTTCAGGGAAGAGGGCTATAGCGGGCTTGGATGGACATAGTATTTTGCTGATACCGTAGTATTCACTGTGCAGTCCTCTGTATAAATTGCCTTCTGTGCAAAGCGGAGATGGCACATAGACTTGTTGCTCAGCCCTTTCCTGTGGCAGGAAGTGGAGTCACAGGGTAGTGGAACTTTATAGCTGAAAGAGACCTTGTACTCCAGGTACACAGGTCTCAATATCCTTTATCAGGAAACTCCCATGAAAAAGAGCTTGATTGTTAAAATGGCAGAACAAGATCTAGATTTCCAGTCAGCTGTCCTGCTCTGTAGAAAACTTTAACTCACATGTTAGCGACCTCAAATACCTTTTCTAGAAGTGGCCAACGTGTGAACAAGTGAATAACTTACAGAATATTATGCTGAAATGAAACAGAATGCTACACATATGGGGTGTCTGGAAGGTAGCAGTGGATGTCAGTGTGTGTACCTTGGAGAACTGCAACTCTTGGAGGAACACTGGCAGTTTGTAAACTTCTCTCTCCCAGGAAAGGTTTCAGAGAATTCATTTCTCTACTAGGAGGGTGTAGCTAATAGTTTTCAAAGTGAGTGGCATCTCACCTCTGATGATTTGTTTAAAGTTTAAATATAAATATCTCCAACATTTAACTTTATTTTCTATTTACAGGTACCGATTTGCTTAGTGGTATAATACCTGAACTCTGTCAGAAATACCAAGATTTAAATTTCATCATTGGGGGAGAGGGACCAAAGAGAATCATTTTGGAAGAAGTACGGGAAAGATACCAGCTACATGACAGGTATTGATGGATTCCATGTCGTCTTGGGTGAGAAAATATCAATTACCTATATTTGGTTTTTGTTACATGCCTCTACATTAAGTGGGTTGCTTCCCCTACATATATTTGGTGTAGAAATGTAATGCAAGGCCTATTCTTTTAAATGTATATAAAATTGCAAACCCTAGCTAAAGAATTCACAATTTTACTTTTTTCATTAGCCCACTATCACTTGACTTTATGGGGCAGTGATTGGAGGCACTCTGGAAGGTACAAAAACCCAGCTACTTTGATTGGAAACGTTTGTAGATTTTGAAGCCATACTGATTTGTGGTTTAAATAGCATGGCCCGAATGATGCTAGTTCCTCTGCACATACAGATTTGACCATTTCTCTTCCTCAGTAACTTAGATAACATGCAAGGGTTGTGCCTGTCAATTTAAAGGGGGATTTCTCCTATTTAGAAATGACACTAACATTTACTCTTCAAAGTGTATTAATGTTTTCACTAAATGCAAACCCATTTTGGAAACGATGAAATTGGATATGTGATAAAAGTCAGGACTATGTTAGCTGTATGAGTTTTCACCAAACAGCTTGTTAATAAGAATGTTTCTTTTAGGTCAGAGTTTGGCAATATTAATCTTTTGAGGAGAAAAGCATTAGAACCAGTAAGAATCTAAGTACAGCGTCCAGCAGAAGCAACGCCTGCTTGAGTGTGGTTGGTAGGGTGATAACATGGGTGTAATAATTTATAGTTTTCATTTGCACATTTCAGCTAAAATGTCATATGGTGTGCTTGAGTGTGATATTCTTATGATACAGAATGGCATGCTTATGATTTTATAATAAAAGATTTTATAATTAAAAGAAGGCTGTTATTTGTGCCGGACCCTGTATAATATGAATAGCACACTTGTCTTCTAAATTATATTTCTTTTGTAGTGTGATTTTCACGGTCCTCTTTCTTCTCTCATTTCAAAAATCAGAGTGCGCCTCTTGGGAGCCTTAGAACACAAGGATGTTAGAAATGTCTTAGTTCAAGGACATATTTTTCTTAATACTTCCCTTACTGAAGCATTCTGCATGGCAATTGTTGAAGCAGCCAGTTGCGGTTTACAGGTAAAAAGTTTTAAGGGCTTTACATTGTTGGGGTTTCTGTGCATGTATTTTGGGAACTAATCAGACATGTTCTGTAGTAATTTTTTAAGTTGGTTTTGCTTATTTTCCTGAGACATGAATTACGCTAGATTGTATGTTCTTTTTCTTCTTTTTAAGGTTGTAAGTACCAGGGTTGGTGGAATTCCTGAAGTACTTCCAGAAAATCTGATTATTTTATGTGAGCCTTCTGTAAAATCTTTGTGTGAGGGATTGGAAAAAGCTATTTCCCAACTGAAGTCCGGGGCACTGCCGGCTCCAGAAAAAATCCATAACATAGTAAAGACGTTCTACACCTGGAGGAATGTTGCGGAGAGAACTGAAAAAGTATGTCACCTGCCAGGAAAAGGGTATTTGAAGATTGTGTCTGAATTCCTGATGTGTCATGCACACGTTGGCTTTTTCTTATACACGCTTAGCATTTCTGTTCTATTGCTTAAGCTAACAAAGTCTCTTCCAAATGAAAAGAAGTGAACTGTGTACTGTTGGTGTGTGCTAGCCCTTACCTTTCTCGTCACATCATTGCATTTGACACCTGAAAGTAGCAGTAATGCAGTCTACCCCTTTCATTAAAGTGGACATAAAGAAGTTACAGAATTTTCCAGAAGTGACAGTGATTAGAGGCAGAACTAATATTCAGCCTACTGCGAGACATTTTCTTGAGGCTGTTTATAATTCTAAAGTGTATAGGTCTAATAGAAAATGCACGGTTTTTCTTTAGTCTGATTGCAGCAACTCTAGAACTTGCAAATATTTAATTCAGACTATTTCCTAAAACTCTTGCATCACTTCTGCTAACTACTGTGATTTTCTTTGGGAAAAGGATTTGTGCATCTTTGGGCTGATTGAGAACATAATAAGTTAGAATTCAAAATGCACATGACAAATGTTGGAAGTATGATTGAGAGAAAAAGCAGCACTAGAGAATTTCCGAAAGGACAGGTACAGGACATAGATTAATACCCTGAGGTGGGAGAGTTGGAGTGTGGGAAGTGCTTCCTGGTTTCTAGTTAGGGACTTCGTTTATTCTCCTCAGTTTTTTTTTTTTAAAGATTTTATTTATTTATTTTCAGTGAGGAGAAGGGAGGGAGAAAGAGCAATGTATGGTTGCTTCTCACATGGTCCTCACTGGGGACCTGGCCCGCAACCCAGGCATGTGCCCCGACTGGGAATCGAACCGGGACCCTCTGGTTCCCAGCCCGCGCTCAATCCACTGAGCTACACCAGCCGGGCTATTCTCCTCAGTTTTGTCCTTTGTTTAATCTCATTACTTCATCTGCTTCATGCCTCTTATCACCACCTAGGACACTGGATGGAAACACTCCACTTCTTGGTATATGGAAATTATGAGCCAGAAGATCATTCAGTTGGGAGCATGGAGAAGTTTAGACTCTGCTTTATGCTTTCACTGTAGGCAGTGGAGCAGCTAGCTAGTTTCCAGCCAGCAGTAGAGAGCGAGATGGAGTAGCTTAGTGAACAGAATAGCTCTGTACTGGAAGGCTGTCTTATTTGGTTTCAGTTCTCAATTCCCATACATAAGATGAACCCATATTCGAATATGAGTGCAGAGAAACTCTTTCATCTCTCGTCCATTGAAATAGATATTTGAGTTAAGAGTTTTAACTGCAATGTCTCTGAGACAATCTCATCTTTTAGAAGTTTTGCAATACCTCCACCCATATGAAATAACTACCCATTTCCTTTGGAAGTTGGAGTGTAGCACTGATTACCTGCTGGGAGTACATGTCAGAATCGCCAGGAAGCCTTTTCAAGAGCTGTTCATTCCATCTTCCTGTCCTCCTGCCCTCCCCGCAACCACTCCCTAGATTCTAATATGACCCTTATTAGAATGGTTGGCAGGGTTATTTGGTTAGACAGGTTTTGGGTGGTTTTTTTTTTGTTTTTTTTTTTTTAGTGACACTCTATCTGCTTGATAAGCATAGCTCTGTAAGTTGTTCTTTCACCTTCTTGATTGACATCATGTGGACCTGGGAAGTCTGAGCTCGGGTCAAAGTTCGGGTCAAAGAACTCTGGTGACAATATGTCAGCATGCGTTAAAGGAGTGAATTAGGATTTTTTTTAACCACAAATTTTCATTTAGCTTTGCTTAAAGTAATAGTAAAACATCTTCATTTATTTCCTGTTTTATACTCCATGGTGATTTATAGTACCCATCTCGGAAAAAAGTTAATCCTTGTCTGTAATGGGTTGTCACACCTATCATTCTCTTCACAGTAGCAAATGACTTTGTCACTTAAGATCATGAAGTAATGGGCCTAGGAATAAAGGTGGACACGCAGGCCAGTGGGTAGTGGCTCTTTTAGCTCTGCCTGCTCCACACAGGGCATGTTGATTCTTTTCACCGCTGCCGCCTTAGTGTAACAGTGCTTTCTAGAAAATTGTACAATTGTCAATCACCAGCCTCAGCTTAATTCTCAACATAATTCCGATTAAAAAGTATTCTGAATGTCCTCGAAGAGCTAGATGAAAATATCCTGTATCTTTCAAAGGCCATTGGCCTGCAGACTTTGTACTGCACGTGGCAACTTTCTTGAGTTCAAAGAGAGATTGTTTGCAGAGCTGATACATGAGAACGGGCACCCGTAATGCTCAAGTGCAATTGAAGAACCAATGCTGGCCCATTCGATGTGTTCAAAATAAGTATGTTTTCAGATCTCGGTTTTTTCAAACTATTTGTGAGTTTAATGCTTACGAGTGCTTTGAAAAGCAAGCCACCGACCACCAATTCTCAGCAGTAAACTTTGTTTTCTTTGCCAGTGTTTGACCTATACCATATACCAAGATTTCCCCATCTCTTTGCCCCTTCTTTTGTGTGGAACCCATAAAACGTTTCTGTATGTTCTCACCATCGGTGCTCAGCAGCATGGCCTCATGTGGCTGTGGGACAGAAGAGCCACTCTGTACCCAGAGAGAAACACACTAGATTGTCACTGATTCTGGTTGATGTCTACCAGACAGCAGGGAGAGCTTTTCAGCCGAGCCAAGGAATCTTAGAAGGCCAGCCCTGCTTTGGGGAGTCACTGCTGAATTAAATGTGGTCTCCAGGGAGGTGACCTGAAGAGCAGTTGCAAATGCTCAGGTCTTTAGAATTCTCATAGTTGGCTTAAAAGTCATGGTGACTCCCCTAGGAGACAGGAGCCGTGGCATGTTCGTCTTGGGGTCACATGGCGTCTAGCCCGATATGTTGTCCAGAATAAGCACTCCATGAGTGTTGACTCCGAAGGCAAGCATTACCGTAATGAGTGTCATTAACTACATAATTCCTATAACAACAACGATGAAATGCAAGCCCCTTCTGTTTACATCTCTAAAACATTCCTGGTCGTTCTTTATTGTGGATCAGAGTGCTCATTCTCCGCCTCTCTCCCACCAGGTGTACAACCGCGTGGCAGGAGAAACTGTGTTACCAATGGACAAACGGCTGGACAGACTCATCTCTCACTGTGGGCCCGTAACAGGCTACATTTTCGCCTTGTTGGCTGTATTTAACTTTCTCTTTCTCACTTTCCTGAGATGGATGACACCAGATTCTGGCATTGATGTTGCCATAGATGCCACGGGGCCCAAGGGCACCTGGATCCATCAATACCCTTATAATAGAAAACGGGGCAGGAATAATGAGATGTCTAAAACCAGGTAGAGGAAAGCCTGGATCGGAAGATTTTAGATACTTACAATAGTTCTGTTAACACTATTGAAAAGAACCTTGCTTTTTTTTTCCTTTTTTAAAGTTAATTTAGTAAGTTATGCTACCTCTCTATCATTCAATGTTTTACTTTGAGGAAAGATAACTTATGCAATTCCTGAGTGTAGAAACTCCTTGCACTTATTTAAAATTTAGGAGAGAACCTATTTAAGCCACTCAGGTATGACATTTTTCAGACTACTGAAATCCCTCTAGTAAAGCCGTTTTCACATGTTTTGGGAGCTTTGGGTGCTGAAGGGCCAAAAGTTTTCTGGACATTGTGTTTTTTTGGCCAATTTTAAATATTCTACCATTAATTAGATATTCATCAGATGTTTACAAGTTTTCTTTAGGGAAGTACAATAGCTATGAACTATTTTAAGTCATGCCCGTGTACCTTTGTCAGGCGTTTAAGTTATGTTCTTAAACATCTGTTGGGTACACTCAGTGTTACATATAATCAGCAGGTTTCTTGAGTATTAAGGTCTGTCAGTAACCAGCATGCTTTAAGCGCCTACTTTGTGTAGAACATTGAACTCGATACTTCTTGCCATGAAGGACCAGAGTGCATTTGCTGTTCATCACTGAAATGGCTCACTTCATTGTAGTCACAGTCGATGTGAAATTGTAACACATCCATCATGCCAAAAATGCACATGCTTTGAATGCCAGGAAACAGTTGCTGACACACTCCGGGTACTTCTCTGACCCCGTTGCGTGCGCTCTGCTAGGTAGAACCTTCATTTTTGGTTGTGTTTAGGAAACTGCTTTTTGCTTTTTTATGACTAGGGACCGATATCACTGTTGATGAGAGTGCAGAGAGAAACCCTCCACATCTGTCAGTGCATAATTTAGTTCTCGGTAAATGCCTTTGTGTTTTCCACGCAGAATGTATGAGGGCGTGCCATCTCAAACTCAGCTGCTACCCTGTACCTTTGGGAGACGTCGCTTCCCTTCACTTGTGGCCTAGCTGATGTCTGATAAGTATTGTCAGTGTGCAAAAAAAAAGTCTTTAGCCTGGAATGTTTTCCTCAGTGAATTGAGTCTGAAACTTTTAAGACTCTAGTCTCTTTGGGTGAGTGTGTCGTTAACTGTAATTGTTGCCTGGAGCCATGGGTTTTTAAACCCCAAATTATCTACATGGTGTGTCTTACTGAACTCCTTTGAATAAGTTTTTGTGATAAATGACTGACATCAAAAGCCTAGGGAACGTGTAGTTGCACTTCGATTCTGGCAGTATTGTGATTCTGTACAGGATTTTTTTAAATGACAATATTTACAAAACTTTTTGGAAAGTATCTTAACATGCCTATTAACCAGTTGCCACTGATGTAAAGAAATAAACTTGTGTTTCGTGCTAAAAGACAGACGCAAAAGTGCAGTTTTTAAAACCTAGAAGTTAAGAGTTCTTTAGTTAAAGAAAAATGAACTGCCCCAAATCACTAAATCTTATTGGGATTTTTATGCACAGAAACTGGCTTATATAAATACGGAATACGCAGTGCCAATATTCGTGATAAAGCGAGAAACTGACATCTGTTCTTATTCGGCAATTTTAAAAGGCATAGTATTTTTTCTTACATTTTTGTTTCTTGGCAGGTGTTTTCAAAATTGTTATTAAATTGTCATTTATTTTCAGTGGACATAGGATTTAAAGTTCTTCTTGCATGTAAAATATGTAATTTACAAATTGAAATTATTTTTTTAACAAATGGCAGTACATTTGCTTGTTCTGGTAAATCTTCATTTTCCAGCTTCCCAGAGACTTGACTTGGAACTATCAGTGTTGCACGGGTCAGTATATGGGAACACGTTGTTCTACCCTGGTACTTACCATGTATTTGAAAGTGAACTTGCAGTGATGAGGAATTTATGAAAAATGTATTTCTTTTGATGTTACAAAAGTAGCACATGTAAAACTGATTTGTGAAAACATGCTACATGTCCTATAAAAATAAAGACCAAAATGACATTTTGACAATTTTCTGAGTTTGTCTTTTTTTTTTTTATGACCGGTATTTTATTTAGTAATTGAATAGCACTCCTCACCCCCTCCCTCCTATGCTTTCTATTTTTAAAAAATGTTATTGAATTTATTGGGGTGACATTGGTTAATAAAATGATAGAGGTTTCAGGCGTACAATTCTATAATACATCATCTTTTCAGTGCAATTTGATGGGCTGCTAGGTCTCTTAGTAAAACAGGAAACATCCTTACGATGATGAATTGCTCTGTCATCTTTTCTTCCTAGAATACATTCTCTCTTTTACTTACAGGATAGCAAGTTCAATGGTGCCTTTGTTTCCTGATCCAAACCAATCCTTGTTTTGTACTGTGCTTGACTCATCGCATGAGACAAATGAATACATCGATTCATTGTTGTGTATGTGAACTATGCAATTATACTTTGTCTTGTGAGCTATTTTAAGAGGAATTTGAATTTTGATTTTATTTACAGAAACCCAGCTTCTCCCACCCCTTTTGTTGGAAGCAATGGAAAGCAGTCACCTACATTGGTATGTTCTGATTTACCTTCTACCAAAACTTATTTTTAGCAAAGCCAGGGTATAATTGGTATTTATTTCCTTTTTTGAAATATTTTTAAAGCTCTCTTTATCCTCTGTATTCCCCCCAAAATTTGCCTCCATGCAGTTATATCACCCTGTGGCTGGAGTTTTAAATGATGACACTCTGAAAATTAAAGTTCTATACAGAATTTGATTTCTACTTATCAGTATTGGGGAGTTGGGTTTTCTTTATCAGTTACATTTGGCTGCGGCTCAGTGACTCTGAGCTGGATGTGGGAGGAGCGAAAGGGGTGGTGGATTCCTCCCTATGGGGACCAATGGCAGCGAGCGTCTGGAGACGTTGCTGGTTGTTACAACTGGATGGGAGTGGGGCATGGACATCGAGTGCTTAGAGGTCAAGGATGCTGCTGCACACCGTGTTTTCAGAGAGCCCCCAGCAACAAAGAATTATCTGGCGCAAAATGTCAGTGGTGCTATAGATGATTTCATCTCCTGTAAAAGCCTGAATTGACTCCTGTCTTCAATAGTCTTAATGCCCATCTACAATGTAAAGATAGTCTCTCAGAAATGGTAGATGGGGGGACCCCAAAAACCCAGAATTTATTTATAAAAAATTATGTATTTACTCTTACATGTTTCAACTTCCGTCACCTTCAAGGTACTCTGCATTGATGCAGTGCGCCTATGGAGAAGTTTTTTCCACTGCACAAAACAGTGTTTGAACTCCTCAATTCTGATGCCTTTTAGTGCTTCTGCCATTTTTTGTTTCACCTCTTCCACATCAGCAAAACATTTCCTTTTGAGGACTTTTTTTTATCCAAGGAAACAAACAAACAACAACAACAAAAAAACATTACCTGAGGTGATATCGGGTAAATAAGGGGGGTGGGACACGGGAGGTTATGCTGTTTTTGGTCAAAAGCTGTTGAACACTCTGCAGTGTGGGCAGGTGCGCTGGTAAATCACTCATGAAATGGGCAAATGCGTTGAGAGGGTCTTCAAAAAAAAATTCACTGGAGCCAAACACAGCCTCTCACAACAACGCCAGCTGGTACACGGAGCCAAACACAGCCTCTCACAACAACGCCAGCTGGTACACGGAGCCAAACACAGCCTCTCACAACAACGCCAGCTGATACACAGATACGGCTGGGTTCCCAGAACAGTTCGCTAGAGGGAGAAGTCTGTACTACAAGGGGCCTGCCCTCCAGAAGGTAATTCTGTTTTTTGGGGGTCCCCTGTCGTAGACATCCCTTTGAAGCTTTGAACAGTTGAGCTTCTCATGGGCAACTTCTGTCATATGCAAAACGGAAAGTGTAGCCATGTTTTAAATAAAAATCAAGGCCAACACAGGACTGAATAATGTTATACAAGACAATATCCATCCCTGGGATGACATGAGTAAATCATCACCTTCAGAGGGTACAGTTGCAGAAAGAGACATGAAAAGAGCAAAAATGCTTATGTTCATCTATGTTTTCATACATTGGTACTCTACCAGGCAATTAAGCTTGGTAAAGTCAGCCATATATGTTAATATCTGTTCTTTTTTAAAAAAAGATTTTATTATTTTTAGAGAGGAAGGGAGGGAGAAAGAGGGAGAAAAACATGGATGTGAGAGATACGTCAATCGGTTGCCTCTTGCGCGCCCTCCCTGGGGACCTGGCCAGCAACGCAGGCATGTGCCCTGACTGGGAATTGAACCAGCGACCCTTTGGTCCCCAGGCCAGCACTCAATCCACTGAGCCACACCAGCCAGGACAATATCTGTTCTTGAGAATGGAAACAACACAAAACCTTTTCGGCTCTGACGCTGAAATGATGTGCTGTGTAAGAAGTGAGAGTCAAGACTGTTATAACAATTCTTATATAGGTAGTCTAATTTGAGTGCGAGGAGAGACTGCCATATTTTTGCATGAAGCATTTATAAAATAAGATTTATTTCATCTGCTCTTACAATTTTATCTTCGCTTGTCTCTTCTAATTGGTTGTAGAAATTTAGAAAATCTAATATAGCCAAGAATGAAAGAGGAGCCCTAGATTTTCCCCACTTAATTTTCCTATGGTGGAAAATTAAAAATAAGGCATTTTCACTTGTATTGGCCAGTTGATGCATGTTGGACAGTTAGGCTTACAACTAACCAACTAGGCGAGGTATTGATTGATAGAATCTTCAGGTAATTCACCCAGAACATGGGGCATCTTCATCATGCATTTCATGATGACTCGTCCATGATCAAGGATAGCCCACATTTTACAGAAAGAGGCACCACCTTTACTGACGCTGGGAATGGGAAGTGGGTCATCAGCCACTTGACTGGCGGGCCTTGTCATGGATGAAATGCTTACAGTTAGCGGGCTAATGCTTCCAGTGTGACACTTCTCCTTGGAGGGGCATCCAAGCCGAATACTCCTTAGAGTAAATGGTCTTTTTTAACCGGTCACAGTTTAGATTTGGACTTGATCTCCCATGAACCTCAGAATGGAGAAAAAAATGAAGTGTTCCAGGGGCAAGTGCTTGCCACCAAGAGCATAGAATGTATTCGTACTTCTTTGCTTGAATTTCAAATAACTTATTTTGTCCCCATGGGATCTGGGAAGTGTGATTTCGTTTTCCAATCCTGCCTTCCAACATCACGTAGCAGAAATGGGGATTTAGGAATGAGAAAAGGTTTAGATGTGAATCCTGTTTGTTAGATAGCACTGAGGAATGCAGGTCTAGAGATATCGGGTGTTTCTGCTTGGAAGGAAGTTTGTTTGGTTCATTTAAGCTTGCTGTGAATGTCAGCACATGCTGTTGCCAAATCAGAGTTAGCTTAGAACCTGCAAACCGAGTTCTCCGCGACAGGACACTGAGGGCTAGGGGGTTTAAAATAGATGTCAGGCGATACCAGCTGCAGCTTGGTGAACGTCCACAGCTGTGGGAACCTGTACAGAGTGGAAGCCCAGACGGAAGGTGGTCCTGTTTTCCGTGGCTTTAAAAACATTTTAATTGCCATGTTTGCTGCTTTTTTTTCTTCGAGCTTTTCATTAAAGTGTTTTTGGCTCTCCTAATGCATTTCTGTATTGTCAAAGGAAATAGAAAAGAAGCAGCTAGGACAGCAGAAGAAGTCTATGGTGGAATTTCAGGTAAAAAGACAACCTTTGTTAAAAGGCCGATGCCTGCGAATACAGCCTTGAGTCACAATATACATTTTAAAAAAAACCTCCTGGGTACTTTATATGAATAATATTTCTAGAAGGCATATTTTATTTATACTTGGGATTTGAGGGGATTGTTTTAAAAAAATTGTTAAAGTAGCAAGGGTGTTTGTTGACTGCACCATTTGTGAAGGATTTTCAGCTTTATATTTTGTAAGCTAGTTCTTCGATTAAGAGTTATTATAGAAGAAGCAATGAATCTTGAGAAACCTTATCTTTATTAACTGAAAGAATGACTTATCTAGGATTGTTGGTAATATCTTTAATCAAATTGTAACAATGCTTTCTAACAAGACTGAGTTTCCTCAGGAAATAGAATGACCAAGAAATTTGATGTAAAGCAGCAACTGTGGCAAGCTGTATTTATTTGGGGGCTGTCATTTGCGATTCGAATTGATTAGCCCCTTGTCACTGTCAGGAAAAACCTTTGCGAAATCCTTTTATATGAGGTGCCACCCGAAGTACTGCAAGCAAAGGTTATAATATGAAATGCCAACATTTGGGTAAAACATTTTGAAGTCTCCTTCTTTGTTGAATTTGGCCTCCATTTCTTTGAAGAAACAATTCACCTTGATTGCAGTGAATGAATCAGATATCCTTGTCTGCTAGGACTGTCACTTAATAGAGGAGTATTTATTCATAACGGAATTCAGAATTGCCCTATGTGTGTTTGGTGTTCATAGGGGTTCCAGGATTACATCACTCTTCATCTAATATCCATTTCTATTTGCATCGAGGATTCTCTTTCAAACTAGGCCGAAGCTCTGCGATTCGAATACACTAGATGACTCTGAAGACACTAGATAACAGCAGTCTTATCCAAGGAAATAAGATAAGACCTCCAAAGACAAACCATCAGAATGCTTCAATTAACTGGGGACAATGAGAAGAATCTCGACGTTTCAGGAAGTGTAAGAAGGCCTGGAGTGTGGAAAGAGATTTCTTTTGGGGATTATATTTGTCACACATTTCAGGGAGGTATGTTGCTTAGACTGGTTAAAAAAACTCCCTTTAGTTTCAAGTTAAGCATGATCTGAAAAAGCTATTTTCTTATTTATTCTGTAAATCTGAGCAGGGCTTTTTAAACGTTTCAGTAACACGGTTTTTGATATTCTCATAGATTATTTATGGTTTAAATTAGGTAAAGTCGAACAAAGTCAGTGTTGACAAGAGCATTACAAATGTTTTCTGTTGCTTGAGTGCGTTATTTTTATCTTTGTCGCCCTTAGTTAAGTGCACTCTTAAAAGGGTTTTATGATAGTCAGAGCCTAAATAAGCATGGTTAACTCTGGGGCCATAATACAAATCTCTTAAATTGAGCTCATTTATTCTTTAGCTCAGATATATCTGCCCAAGCTGCTAGGGTCATATCCATTTAATTTGTAAATAGTGTGGATTTAACAGTCAAAACTTTATTTTTCAATTATTATTAAGAGGAGGCAGCTGAGAAGAGAGTGAGAGTGCATGTTTCTTATATATATATATATATATATATACATGGCACACACACACACAAACACACGCAGCAGAGAGTATGTCCAGATTTGGTAAATAAAGCCTTCTATAATAATACAGGCAGTGACCTGCCAGAAGCAGTGGTTTCTACATGATTCTAACAGCGTTCCTTTCTTTTTTTATAGAATTACTTTATTGTTGTTCAATTACTGTTGTCTGTATTTTCTCCCCTTCCCTCCCCTGCTTCCACCCTCCCGCTTGGTTTTGTCCATGTGTCCTCTACAGTGGGTCCTGAAAACCGTTCTCCCCACAGTCCCCTCCCCCTCCCCTCTGGCTATTGTTAGATTGTTCTTAATTTCAATGTCTCTGGTTATATTTTGTTTGCTTTTTTCTTTTGCTGATTAGGTTCCAGTTAAAGGTGAGATCATATGGTATTTGTCCCTCACCTCCTGGCTTATTTTGCTTAGTGTAATGCTCTCCAGTTGCATCCATGCTGACAGCGTTCCTTTTCATGTTGTTAGCAGTCAGATAACACATACTTATAGCTAGGCATATTGAAAATCAAGAACAAAATTTGGTGCAAGTGTTCAACTCAAACCAGAAATTCCCCTTCCTGTTTATTGGTTGGACAAATGTTTGTTGGGAGACAATGTGACATTTCATGGATACGTTACCTAGTGAACTAAGAAAGTCTCAGGAAGGTTAAATGTCTTGATTTCGAGGAGCATGATGTGCCTGTAAGTCATCATCGGTGCTGTGAAAAACAGTGTGTGTGTGTGGGGTAAACAACTCAGCCAGGCCAGAGTTTAGCCGCCATAGGCCCTAGCGCTCCTTCTTTTGGAAGCAGTACCTAGCGTCCTATCCCTCACTAAGTGTCTCTCTCTTTTTTTTTTTTTTTTTTTTTACTGTAAAATCTTTTGGGGAAGGTTGTTTTCCTGGAATTTCATATCCTGGAATACATCATTCAATATGTCTTTGTAGTTTAAACTATGGCATTGGTAGGTCACTCATCAGAATTGAAAGAAGCTATAGTTGGCTTATTTTGATTTTGCTTTTCTTAGGCTACCTGGTGTCCTCTGTCAGTTAAATGCATACATGTTTGACACGTTGTCGTTGGCCCTTGACATTGCATCTAAGGCATCAGACGGATTCCTGGATCCCACCCTCAGCTGTAGATGTTCCTTGCCTCTCTCTGGCACTTTCTCCCCAGAGGTGTGGTGTATGAGTTTTCGACTTTTGCTAATCTGGCCAGAATGGAAGCTGTATTCCATCTAGTAACTTGGTTACCAAACTTGATAAATCAAGTGTAGATACAGGTTGGTAATGTGTTTTCACAACGCTTGCACCAGATAGGACTCAGGAGTTTGGGGGGATACTAGAAAGATCACGCAGAACGTGTACTAAATGTTACACAGCACTCCCAGCAGGGCTTAGAGCTGCCTCCCAGAATCAAACATTTGATATTTCTACAGTGAACACATTCACAACAAGTGAAAATACAAATTAAAAACAGTAAGTTGCTTAAACCGAGTCTCAGCCATGGTTTGCTGCCAAAGGAATTTGTGTCAACCTTGGGGAAAACTGGGTTTTTAGAACTTGGGGGATTTTTGCCATGGCAGATGTGAGATGGTAGAACTATTGCACCCTCCCCCCTTCTAAAGGGCTATTTAGAGCCAAGTCTAAAAGCCTGATTCTGTTCTAAGTGTTTCACTTACAATTACTTGTCCTTGTACTAAATTCAAAGGACTGACCTGGATATGATGGCCACGCCTCTGCCTGACTCATCAATCCGACTCCTCTTTCCTATTTTTCTTGTTTGGACAGGATTTTCCTGTCTTGGGTACATTCTTACCCAATCCTCTACCTAGCCTTCTCTTCTTGTTTACTTTTGCTGGTTGTTTTCTCAACCTTTGCCCAACCGTCTTCTGAGTTGTTATACATTAGCAGTGCCTGCTGGCTCTCCCAAGTAAGGACAAGTCCCTCAGTAGGGACTCTTTCGCCCCGCCTGTCACCAAGTTCAGCTCCCCTGTTCCGAACGAGTTCGAAGGAACCGTCTCTCTAACACACTACAAAAAGATGTTCATTGACCTTAGTTCATCTCCTGACCAGAGCTGAGTGTTCTAGAGAGTGTGTGTGCCTTTGAACTCAGTTTTACTATAGTATCTTAGATATCTCAGAAATGTATTATAGTAAGGCTTTTTACAATTATCTTTGTATTATTTAACATATCTTTAATTCCGCTAGGGCCTTTCCTGTATCTTGGTTCAAAATTGAAATTTCTTTTGAATTTTCTTTCTTTTGATAAATGCTGCAGGAGAAGATACTGCTTCCTATGATTTTGGAACTTGACTGAAGAGAATAAAGACAATTCTGTGTGCACTGGAACCTGTTAGCTGGGTTTTTAAACACAACAAAGCAGTCATCTCACATGCTTGCTGAAATTAGGGAGGGTAAAAATTGCAAAAGCTTTTAAAAATATAATTGATTTTTATCTTGAACACTAACCAATTTTGTTATTGACATCTGTGGTTTCAAAGTTGTCGTGACATTGTTATTCATGTACAGATAGAAATCATATTGTGAGAAAAAATGAAAGGGGAATGAAAAGTACTTGAACATTTTCTGTACACCTCATCAGGGACAAGTAAACATATCTGTAGTGTAAACTATCCTCATAATGTGCTTGCAGCCCTGTGACATCGGCATTCTGCCAAATAATTAAAAATAGACTGCCTTAGAAGACACTGACTGATTCCCGCTTCAGCATTCATTTATTTGGAGAGCTTGGTTACATATTTCCTGAAAGGAATGGAAAAACCCCCAAGCTGCCAAATAACTTTTATCCTTAATTTCTCACATTTATCTGCAATTTGCAAACAAGAATGATAAGAGTAAGAGACTCTGTGTTGGGAAAAGAGTAGAACAACAGGAGAGCCCACCTTGGCAGAATTTTCTGGAAAAGGGTTTTGTGTGAAAACTCCAAGGTCCTTCCGAGCAAGTGCTGGAAAACATGTGATTGGAAAGGTGACTTCCTTGAGTGTGGTTTTGTTTCCAGTTGGGAAACAAAAATGATTTCTACCCTGAGGGGGATACAGTTGGTTTAATTCACATTCTCCATAGAGAGAAGGTGGATATTAACAAAACACTGCAGACAAGTCAATCTACCATGAGGACAGGCAGAATTTCAACCCCAGTGGTTCTGTTCGAAAGTCTCAAACCTTGGATTTCAGTCCTGTTTCCTGCACTTACTAGAAGCATGTGGGGTGAGGGGGGTGTCATGCATTTGGGGGTGTTGCAGGACTCTTCCTTTGTCTCTCAAAAGCCAAGGGATGGGGGCTCCAGGAGAAGTGCAAGTTCAGATAAGGGTGCTGGAAGTAGGGGAGCCTGGTATTTCTCTCTCAAATTGAAGTCTGCTTAGGCAGCGTGCTAGACCATCCCATGTTACTCAATTAAGGGAAAAGAGAGTCGGAGAGTAGTGGTGGCTGAGTGAGACAGCCGGGACAACCCGCCATTCCCTCTTTCTTGGTGGGATGGAAGATGGCCCCGCAGGCTTGCTGCGACCTCACAAGCATGGGGTGGGAGTAGGGGATATCAGAGGGTGCTGCACTAATGGGGGACCATAGGACAGGGGGTGACATGCCAGCCTATAGGAAAGGGGCCTGGGAGTAAGACCTGCTGAGGCCCAGTGAGCAGGACCAGCCCCCTCTTCCAGTTAACCGAGGAGACATCTTCCTTGTCCCTCTCATTTCTCCCCACTCCCAAGGCACCCGAGGACCTGGCACTTAAAAAAACAAAGTGGAGGCGTGTTTGAGAACATGCCGATTTTCTGCCTCCGGCTACAGGGGGACAGAGAGGGCCATACCCTGCCTGGGACTGGCAGAGGAGCAAAGCGTGCAGCTTTAAAGTGGACTGACCAGTAGACTGGTCATTTTTCAATCCCTATGTCCAATTCTGATGTAAATACAGACAAGCGCACAAATCATACGTACTCAGTTGGGTAACTTTTCACAAGCAGATACAATCAGCTATATCAGCTCCCAAGAGCAAGAAATTGCATATTATCAGCATGGCCTGGGCCAGGCCCTCTTCCAGCCAGCCCCTGCCCCTTGCTCAGGGTCCTTTGGATCCCTGTCACCCAAGGTGAGTTTGGCCCTGTCTCGCACTTTATAGCAAGGAATCACTGCGTGCGCTCTTTCGTGCTGGGCTTCCTTCACTCGCTGTAGGTTTGTGAGATCTTTCCAGGTTGTGTGTACAGGGTGGGTCTTGGGGGACTGATGAATGACAAAGTTACTGGAAACAGGAGGCAGATGGGATGGCTCCTGCTCCCCAGGGGGAAGGGGACTCTGCCACCCCCTTGGAGGCAAGTTTTAGAAATAATAAAGCCATTTCGTGTTGATATTATAAGTTAATCATAGCAAATAACCACTTGGCATCTTATTTTTATTTGTGAATCAAGCACTTACGGTACCTTCAGGTGACTTTGGTTGACTGGCTATTGTTCGAACAAAAGAATAACAAGCGGCTGTGGGTTTGCTCCTTAACATTGGTCGGGGTGCTGCGTCGCCGTCTAGTGGGGGTGGGGAGGAGACTGTCCTTGCAGCCCTAGTGTAGGGTTCATTTCCAAGAGCAGTTAGGCAAGGGGGCAACATATAGCTTGTGTGATGCATGCGTCACATGGAATGAGATGGAGATGTATTAGAAGAAAACCAAGGCTCACGGAGGACTGTAGGCGTGTGCTACGTCATTCCCAGTTTATGCAAATTAGAAATGTCCAAGAGATTTAAAAGTGCTCCACTCGTTAACTTTTACCTGGCACCGGAACAAGGGGAAATGCGAACAATTTTATCTGTTTTTCTTTTTTATATCCAGAGTATGAAAACACTAGTGATTTTATTTATATGTAATACGTGTTTTTTATATTTATATATATATATGTGTGTGTATATATATATACACACACACTTTTTTACTTTGCAACTAATTTCAAAATGACAGAAAAGTTACAAGTGGTACAAAGAATTCCCACTTCGCTTCACCCATTCATGTTTACCTGTCTTAATATCCCTGATAGAAAACGATCTAATCCAGGTGCACACGTTCCCTTCAGATGTTGTGTCTCCTTCACTCTGGAACAGTTCCTCAGTGCATCTTTGAACTTGTTCCAGGCCAGTTATTTTGTAGAATGCCCCTCGGCTTCAGTTGGTTTGCAGTGTCCCTGTGAGATTCGGGTTATGCATTTTGAGCAGGAATATCGCAGAGCGATGGTGTGTTCTTCCCGTTGCATTGCTCCCCGTGGTCCATGATGCTCAGTGCGTGCCATCAGGTGGCGCACTGCCGATTGGTTTACGTCACTTATGATGTTAACTTGGATCCCCTGGGTAAGGGGGTATCTACAATATTGGTTTATTGTAAAATTACCCCTGTTCTCTTTATAACTAGTTATTATTTCATGGGGAGATAGTTTGAGGCAGATTCTGTTATTCTACATTTCTAAGCTGGAATTCTACTCTAAGGAAGAACTCTCTCTTCTCCCAACTTTTATATATATTCACTTATATGAGTGAGAACTTACAAGTTCCTATTTCTTAATAGGAATTAAATTACTATTTAATCATTATTCACTTTGATGTCCATATAATTCCATATTTGGCCAGTGGAAGCCCCTTCAAGCCAGCCTCCGTGTCTTTTTGACATTTCCCATCATTCATTGAGCACTTCCTTACTTTCTGCTAAGGTGTTTGAGGCCCTTATGTTTTTACTGGTCCAGCCCTGGAATCAGCCATTTCTCCAAGGAGCCCTAGTTTAGGTTTTCTCAGTGCACAGTGTGTATGTGTGTACGTATATATATACACACACATACACATATATAATCACATTTTCCTACCCATTGCCCCAATTTCAGTCCGACCCAACCCTGTAGAGTTCATCCTAGCTTTCCCACATTCATGTATCAAAATTAAGTTTCAGTGTAAGAAGAGAGTGTACTGAACTGTTTATAGCCCTGGATCTCATCAATTAGAAAATTTTACTGTGTCTTTGAGGCCTTGAGCTGTTTGAAATTCACATCAATTCCACCCTTGGCGGGATTGTTTTTGCCAAGTTTGCTGGGACAAGGGACCTGAATGCTCAATTCAATCAGGATCACCTAGGAAAGGTTGGTAAGATGACCCTTTGTGTTAAATCCAAATCGTATTATTACATGCTAGAAGAGCGCAGTTATAATTTGAAGAATGTCCAAATTTTGCACGCCGGAGTAGATTTTCATCTGAAACAGGTAATTGCCCTTTGGCATGTTTAATAGAGGGTGATTCCTTAAATGCTCCTTTAAGCTGGTGAATATTGTTTGCTGACTAACAATGAGGAGATAAATATGTTTCTAAGGCAGTTCCAAGGTCATTCCCTAGAGCATTGTCTCACTGTACATACTTATAAGCAAGCTGCCTTGAGCACCTGCCATCATGGGTGTATACTATTGGCCTACTTAGAGACCAAAGCGCTTGCTTAATACTAGATTACTGTACCCTCGTTTTATAGACCAGGAAGTTGGAGTTCAAGTCATTTTAGTAACTTGCCCATTGTGGCAGAAAAAGTGGTCAAGGTCAGATTTGAAGCCAGGCAGTGCAGCTCCATTGGTCCATGCTTAGCCATCACACTCAATGGCTCCCAACAAAGCTGTTTGGGGGGAAGCTTTTGGAGGATTTTGCCATCTGAAAAAAGACATTCTGCGCTATGATAACAGATATGCTTCCTCACCAAAATGAAACAGACAATTACCTAGGGAATTTAGAACAGCACCATTTTCCCTGACCCGCTAGAACCGCCTTCATGGTACGCGGTGAGCTGTTGAGTCTTTAGGGTGGGGGTCAGAATAAGAGGCAGGGGAAAGATGACACTGGGGAAGCTCATTCATTGCCCAGCTTGGCCCTTCCTTTTGCTTTATTGAGAGCCATGAATTCAAGCACTAGACTGCATCTATTGCTTGTGAAAACCGCCCCCCAAAGCCAGAGAGAGTGTGTGTACTTTCTCCGCACCTACCAAAAAACTAACAAGGCGATATACTCACTGGCTTGTCACCCTGAAAGTGGCTGACAAGAGAGCCTGCTGCCTGGGACAAGCTTCTGGCCTCTTCCCCCAAACCTCCTCTCACAGTGGGTGGGCAGCACGACTGAGCTGCAGGAAGAAGAGTCCAGACCTTGACTCTGAGCTTGATTTGTGTTTCAGACTGCTGGGCTGATCGATCCCCACTTCATGAAGCTGCAGCCCAGGGGCGCTTACTGGCCCTTAAGACTTTAATTGCACAGGTAAGTAAACTGATGGATCTTTTGTGCTTATGTTATAAAGCAAGTACCCTTCTTTATTAGCTTTGCCTATAGCAGAGGTCTGGCCTGCTGGGTCCAGCGTAGCCATTCTAGATATATGTATCCTTTTACAACTCACCATTTCTTCCTCCTGCCTCTCTTTTCCAGGGAAGCTGGCTCATTTTCAGCCCACTTCCACCTTCCCCCTTCTGGGCTTTCCTTTATCTCATAGAAAGTTTCCTTGTGAGGCTGGTGGGGAATTCCCTCAAGGGAATGAATTTGTGTTTATGTGGCACAAATTCAACTTATAGTCTCCCGGGGTGCCTTAGTTACAGCAACCCTGAAGTTGCAGAAATCAGCTATTGCTGTGTAACAAATTACCTCAGAATGTAGGAGCTGAAGCCCTGGCCTGGTGTCTCAGTTGGTTGGAGCATTGCCCCATGCAGCAAAAGGTTGCAGGTTTGATTCCTGCTCAGGACGCATACCTAGGTTGCGTGTTCAATCCCCAGTTGGGCCATGTATGGGAGGCAACCGATGGATGTTTTTCTCTCACATTCATATCTCTGTCTCTCTTGTCTGTGTCTCTGTCTCTTTCTCTCAAATCAATAAATATATCCTCAGGACTAAAAAAGAAACATAGGGGCTGAAAAAAATAAATACTTAGATTCTCAGTTTCTGTTGGCCAAGTTGCAGCTTAGGTGGGTGGCTCTCGCTCGGAATCCCTTGCAGGCCACTGAGTATCAGCCAGGCCTGCAGTCAGTGCATAGCTCGACCAGGGGAGGATCTGATTCCAGCCTCACTCAGGTGGTCGTTGGTCAGCTTCAATTCCTTGTCACATAGGCCTCTCCATGGGGCTCTGCCTGCATCATGAGATGGCAGGTGGCGTCCCCCAGAGAGCACGAGAGGGTGCCTAAGAAGGAGGTCTTAGTATAACCTAATCTCCAAAGTGATATCCCTGTGCTTCTGCCAGTAGATATGACTCAGTAAATCCAGCCCACACTCGAGAGAGAATACCAAGCAGCAGTTCCAGGAATCAGGGATTCCTGGGAGCCAGGTTAGAGGCTGCCTACCCCGATGATACACTATTCCAAGAGCAAACATGAAACTAGATGGACAAATGGGTAAACCTTACTCCTTTGGGAAGTTTTGTTAAAGTCTTAGTTATTAAGGCTACTTTATTTTATTTATGACTACGTCCCTTGAACAGTGACCAGCGGCCTTGTAAATATTAGTGAAATGCGTGAAAGCATACATGCTCCATTGGCTGTGTTTGTTTTAGCATCTGTGCGCGTACAGAGAAAGTGAGTCATTATATCTTTTTTCCACAGTCTGGCTAACACCGAACCTGGCTTCCTTACCGTTTAGACTTTAAACAGCTGGTCATGGTGCTCGTTCGACGTGTGTGTGTGTGTGTTTGCCTTTTTTTTCTCCTTTATGAGCTGTGTTAGTTCTCAAACGGGGCAAAAAGAAAACGACCAGTAATTATGAAATAGGCTTTGTACTTGACTTCATCAAACATTTATTTATTTTAGGCACTTAAAAGTCTATTTGATTTGATGAGTTTTAATGTGTAATATATTCCCATAGTTCAAAAAAGAAAATGGCATAAAAAGGTACACCGTGAAAAGTCTTATATCCACCTTCTCCCTCTCAGCCTCCCACTTCAATACTTTTATTAATGTTTTCAATACACTGAATCTTGGAATGATTTTAAAGAAGCAATGCAACGAGAGTACAGTGCGTTCCCATATACCCCTCGCTCAACTTCCCCTGGTGTTAACATCTTACGTGACCGTGGTACTTCAGTAGAAAATAAGACATCAACTTTGGTACAATGCCGTCAACTAAACTATGGGGTTACACCAATCTCCCTGCGAGTGTTTATTTTCCCTTCCAGGAGCATTCTTCATAGAGAAGTTCCACTTTTCCGTAGTACACCCCACTTCCTTGGCTTTGCTCACTAGCCAAATGTATTACTCAATTTTATTTTACAGTAAGATAGTGCAGTGTGCTGTAAAGCATTCAACTCGGGATCAGGAACTCCTGATGATCAGGCTGGCTGCCACCACCGGCTGGGGAGCCTCAAGTCTTATTAATAATTTGAACTTTGTGCTTCTCCATGTTCTCATGCACAGTGAAGGTGATTCACCCTTGATATTCTCTCAGGTCTGCCCAGCATTACATTTCTACAATTCCAGGGATTTTGAGTTTGCACTGATCTTTTTTTCCTAGCACATTGCTGCCACCTTTTGGACTAACCTGTTTTTCTTTCCTTGAAAACAAAGCATACATAGGAAAAGGAAATGGGATTTTTGTCACTGTATTCTATACCCAACCTGAAGTATACAGCACAGCTCTGGAGTCATGATGTCCCATCCAGAACATGAACATGGACAGGACGAAGGAGGCATAAACAGGCCCGAGTATGAAGGGACAGGCAATAACGGAAAGGGACAGGCAGCACCATGGAGGTGTGGCAGGACAAGTTGGGTACTGAGGTTGCGGTTTGAGGTTCAGGGTCACGCACTAGGTTTTGGAAGCTTTCAGCAAGTCATTTACAAGGCAGGGAATCAAAACCAACTCAGCTGGGAAGGATCAACCAGGGACCTGATTCCTTTCACATATAGAAAATGGTAATCCTGGGGGGAAATGGTAAGGGCCAAGTTAAAACCAGGGCATGGAGTCCGAGTTGGCCAGCAGCTGGCCTGCTCCTGTCCCCTGTCACTTGGACTCCAAGACGAGGAAGGTGGGGCATGGCAGGATGGGGAGGGGGTGTGTGCTAGGACCGGGCAGAGCTGCTGGGAGCTGAGGAAGGAGATGGTGGGAGGGCCAGCCCCCTGGCCCCGCAGCAGGGCACTGCGGGCTTCTGTACGCAGTGGGGTAGTGCTGCTTGGACATATGAGTCCTGGGAGCGCCACTGACTTAGTTTCTACCCTGAAGCCTGGGGATCATCCTCCTGTTCCCGATTACAGTACTATAAGTGTATTTCCTCTCCCTTATGATTTCCTTAACATTTTGTTTTCTATACTTTATTATAAGAATACAGTATGTCATACACATCCAGAATGTGTTAATCAGCCATGTTACCAGCTGGGCTCCTGGCCAGCGGTAGGCTATTAGTAGTTAAGTTTTGGGAGAGTCATTTTATAGACAGATTTTTGACTGAGCAGGGTGCTCGGGTCCTTAACCCCTGCATTGTTTAAGGGTCAACTATGCTCTTTTTGCCTTCCTAGCTTGAAATTTTTTATGTTTCAAGTCTTAGCTAAACACTACTTCACATGTGAAGTTTTCTTTTACTCCCCAAGCAATTTCAAGGATATCTGTGCTGCCGATTAAAATTTGAACATGCTTCCTGTATATCAATATATTGTTGCTGCTCCCCCCCATTTCTGTTTCCCCACTAGGCTCTTGGAGGAGAGAGACCTGTGTCATAAACTTTCAAGTTCAGCTACTAGCACACTGCCTGGCTCAGAGTGCTGAATAAGCATCTGGCGAATACATGAATTCAAGGCTCCCACGCCATATTTAGATTCCCCTGGTCATAACCTCTTTTTCTTTCTGTATGATCCGCTCAGGCCAATAAAAGCATGTCCAACAAGGTTGTTTTCATTGCTGTTGCTAATGTAGCCTTTAACCCACTTCTCCCCAAATTGTAGGGAGTCAACGTGAACCTCGTGACAATTAACCGGGTCTCTTCCCTCCACGAGGCGTGCCTTGGAGGACATGTGGCCTGCGCTAAAGCCTTACTGGAAAATGGTGCACAGGTGAGTACCGCTCCCGCCCGGCAGGTCTGCCTACCCAAGTGCAGCTCCTACCATCCAAAGAGACGTGACCTTCCAGACTGCTTACCCACTGTGAGTGTGCAGGTCCGGCCCCATCCTTATCTGCATTTCCGAGTGGTCAAGAAGACGTTTATACAATCTACTAAGGGATCCCCTTGAGTTGATCTTATTTTTAAATTCTCATTTTTTTTCAAGGAGTGTCTGAGGTGCTATATGTAATCAGAATAGAGTTACAGAATTAAAACTCTTGAAAGTCTCAGGGACATTTCGTTGCCAGACACTGTTTTGTTGACAATTTCATTTTTAAACTCAGTCCTTGGATTCTTTATTTCATGAGCTATGATGTGTTTAAGTGCTTAACGAAGATTTTCTTTCGATTTTATATGGAAGTCGGGTTTCTACATGTAGCACCGAATGGCAAAGTCTTCTGTGGGTGGGCAAAAGTGATTTTCCTGATGCCGTCGTGGTTGTGCGTTGTCACTATGTAGTGTTTCTTTAAGTTACCCTCAGTCAACTCACAGGTAACGGTCAGGGCGAGGTTGGGGGAGGGCCATTTCCTGTCAGGCAAGATGAGTACAGCCACAAGCGGGCTGTGGGTGGGAAATAGCAGACAACACTGGGTCGTAGAGGAGTGGGTGCTCTGCTGCTCTGGAAGGTTCTGTGGGGAGCAAAGCTATGAGGAAGACATGGCCCCTTGTCTTTGGCAAGCTAATGAGGAAGTAGTCCATAAATATTTACCATTTAAATCAGAATGACAGACAGAACAAGATAGAGTTGGTTAACCAGTAGAAAATTCCTCGAAAGTGACAGTCCCGTGGGTACCTCAAACTCAGCACATCCGAAACGGTACTTACCACGTTCTTCCCTCTGGGACTGGTTCCTCCTCTTGGATTCCCAGCCTCAGTGGCCAGTGAAGACATATTCCTGGTGTCCCAAGCCCCAAACCTGGGATCATTCTATTTCTTCTATCTCCTCATCTAACTAATCACAACATCTTGCTAATTTTACTCCCTAAATATTTCTCAAGTCTATGTTCTCCTTTGTCCTGTTCCTCGACTCATCTAAAGCATTTATTGTATCAAAATGACCTAATGATCTCTTTGTGCGTTTGTCTTCCCTGGAAGAATTCAACCTATTCAACAAGAGGCAATTGTCTTAACTTTTGTTTCTACTTGAACAACAATAAAATGAAACAAAACTGGGAAAAAATAAAATAAAATAAAACATTGGCACCTAATAGGTGCTCAATAAATGTTTGCTGACCTGAACTGAGAGAGAAGCTTATAGGCAATCAAGTTAGAGGACTTCCTGGACTAAGGAAGAAGATAATACTTAGTAAAAACACATGAAATAAGTTGCACCAAATATTTATTAGGAAAGATATAAACAGGGTAGAAATCCCAAGTGTATACATTTACACACATTTTTCCTTGTCCTTGTCTGTCTCTGCCATTTTAGCATCTCATGTTTAACTTTCCAATTTAATGGGAAACAAGGAATTTAGGATCCTGATTATCACTAGCATGTATTCTTACTTGTTGAAGCAATATGATCTGACATCAAACCCTCATTGTCCTGCATTTCAACCCTATCAGAGCATCCCCATCAGAAGGCCTTATTTCCCTTCTGTTCTTTCCAATCCGTTGCTAATACTCAATCAAAGATGCCTCCCACACCCCTAGGAGGCACCGAGGAGGGCTGTAGACACCACATTGATGGCTATTTTCTTTGTGCCTTTGGCTTCGTTATGATCTCTTCAGGAGTCACTGCTGGCATATGTAACTTATGGATTATGGTAGTACAGAAAGGAAGGTTGCAGCAAGAAAGACAAACTATGGGGCACTGGTGAGAAGAATTTTTTGCAAGCCCGGATTTTGGGACCTTAAACGAGTTGACTTCTGTAGTATTTTTGTTTCTGCCAGGTTTGTTCATGATTGAGAGGGGGCGTCAGCTCCATATTAATGGGAAATGGAAATAATTGTTGTTACAAACGTTTATTGAATGTTTACTGGGCACCAGGCAGTGTTCCAAGTATTTAACATGTAGTAACTTGATCTTCCCAATAACCTCACAAGGTACATTCTTTCATGATCATTTTATAGACAAGGAAACCTAGGCACGGAAGGTTAGTATCCCAACCAAGATCTCTGAACAAATGAAAAAGAGAGAGAGCTGGGATTTGAACCCAAGCTACTGATTCCATGGGCTATATTGTTAACCACCATACAGAATTGTTCCTCAATGTTTAGGAAGCTCCTAGGAATCTCTGGAATGCCAATGAATGCATTTTAAAAGCCTTACCCCATGTTGCCCCATTTGGGACATCATTTATAGAGGTGAGAGTTGACAGGGGAGTAACTTTTATGGACCCCAACCCCACCCCCCCACAGGCGGGTGGAGGGAGGGAGATACAGGCAGGAAGAAGGATGCTAGAGAGCTATCAGGACTCTCCGGCGTTCACCTGTCCCAGCCTTCTTAAGCACTGGGCGTATCTGGGGCAGAGGTGACTGGAGTGGTGCTGTGCCTCTCTTTGGTGCAGGGCACTATTGTCAGGCCAGTGGGAGACTCAGGCCCTGGCAGCCCTGGCCAGGGCAGAAGCTTGACCTTGGTACTTCAGCCAAGACACAGGACAGATAGGTGCAGAATTGCCCATAGCTGCCTGGGAGAAGCAAGGCTTTCTGTACGCGTCCTATTTAGCACACTTGAGTTTGTGTGTCAGGTTGCCGTTGATGTTCCAATTCTATTAAATAAAGGATTTTGGAGAGCTAAAAAATAGCATAACATAATACTATAATGATGCAGAGTTCCCTCACTCATTCACCGGCACGGGAACCCTTTTCCCCAGGCAGGTATATAGCAATGCAACTGGGAGATGGTGATAAAGAAATAGCAAATCCTCTGGGTCTCTCTTTGCCCATCCTTAGGTCAATGGAGCGACGGTTCACGGAGCCACACCCCTCTTTAGTGCTTGCTGCAGTGGCAGCGCCGCGTGTGTTAACGTGCTGCTGGGGTTCGGAGCCAAGGCCCAGCTCGAGGTGCACCTGGCTTCCCCTATCCACGAGGCAGTCAAGAGAGGTAATGAGCCAGCACATCACACACAAAACATTGGTGGCCTCACTCCAGTCGGCATGACTCGTTGGTACAGTGTTCACCATGCAAGAATCCCCCAGATCGTAACCAGTAGACTATGTGCCGCTTAGAAATCCCACAGCAGTCATTTCAATTTGCCCAAATCTTCAGGGAATATCACTGGGGCATGAAACAGCTTTTCTTATTACCTGGGAATGGCTTTCTGCCTCAGATGTCCCATTTCCTGAGGACAGTCACCCGACAGGCCTTTCTTAAGGCTCTGTGCTGGCGTTTTGGTGGCAGCCGGCACAGTTGAGACTGCAGGGCTGACTTCCATGAGCTGTACTGTGGTTATGTCGCTGTCCTCACTAGAAAAGGGTAGCTCATCCGCCAAGCCCACAAAACACCAACCACTAACATAAAATAAATTTGAAAGTATCTAAAAGCCAAGGCTGACGATCTCTCTAATGGAAGAGTAAATGTAATTGTTCACAATAGGCAATATACTCTAAATGAGCTAATGACTTTTAAGTCAGTTACTGAAAAAAAAGTAGCAAAACCATGGCATTGGAAACCTTGAAGTTGACTCTTGACTCCTATGTCCTTGTCCCTTTTGAAATGAAAGAAAAGAGTAAAATTAAGGAATTCAAAAATTGCATGCATCGACTAAACATCAACAAGAAGATGCCATTGAAAGGCCAAGGTCATTTGTCAAAGTCATACTCAAAGAGCAGCGTTTTTATGTTACCCAGCGGTGGATTTATTCTCTTAAATTAAGATCAGAAATACAGTGGAAAAGCTGGTATAATTGGGGATGAAAGCCTGTGTTTTAAAGGCAGTAAGGAAATACCTGCCCCAGGTTATGAAACATGTCATTTAGTGAATTTTGGGGGGCGGATTACTTTAAATGATACAAAAGACCCAAATCTCAATGTATCTATGGTGTTAATGTCCTATACATTTTAAATAAAAATTTATTGATTAACAATTGATGTTGGCCATTTCCCAAACTTTAAATAAGTTCTTTAAGTTTTAGGTAAATAGTCTACTTTGGAAATGATATAAAGGTCTTTAAACGTTTAAAAATATTGATTTGAAGTAAAAATTATTATTTGCACTTCATCTAAACATTTAAAAATAGATTACTTTGGGAATGGTTTGAATTACTTAAATAATTCTGCGGTGCTGAGATGGTTACATATGGAGTGTTTGGTATCTATGTGCCATATATCTTTATTTGTCTTAAAACACATGAATTCATGTGTTTCTACATATTTTTTCCTGTGTCATAAAAGCATATTACGAACCTGTGTCCACAGAATAGGAGGGTGAATGGCAAACTCACTATGTTAGATATCGTTATAGTAGTGCTGATCATTTGACTTTTATGCATTCATTTTTAAAAAAACTTCCTGAGAGCCCTGGCTGGTGTAGCTCAGTGGATTGAGCATGGGCTGGGAACCAGAGGGTCCCGGTTTGATTCCCCGTCAGGGCACATGCCTGGGTTGCGGGCCGGGTCCCCAGTGAGGGCCACGTGAGAGGCAACCATACATTGCTGTTTCTCTCTCTGTCTGTCTCCCTCCCTTCCCCTCTCTCTAAAATAAATAAATAAAATCTTAAAAAAAAAACAACTTCCTGAGAATACTTAAATTTAACTCCAACTAGGCTCAGTTTCTTCTGCAGAAAGAGGGCAGGAATTATTCAACCATGTTTATTAGATACCGTGTATGTACCAGGCAGTTTTAGGTACTGACCAGATAGTATTTCTGGATTCTTCCAGCTTTAAACCTCTGTGAACAAGCTGAGTCGGTCTGGATCAATCCTTTGACGTATTGATGTTATTATCCAGGCATAATATTTACTTATGTAGACAAATAAATAGTTTGACTCTACAGAATCCTTATCTGTCTATTTTAGTGCATGTTTACACTTCACTCAGAATTTGTGGTAAATCAAGCAGGTTTGAGATGCAGCTTACTTTTACGTTATCTATAAAGAAAAGCTTGGTTAAGTTAATCAATAACGATAAGACTCTTTCAAAGGAAACACTTAAATCTTCAAAGAGAACAAACTCTTTACGAGCTCTCAATGATACCTCAGAGGCATTTGCTCCGGAACAAATCATGCTTATGCTGCAAATGAACCGTGTCTATCTGTTCATGGGGCAAACTCTCTAAGGAGAGTACTTGTACATAGTTCTTGTTAGTCATTGAATTTACAGGTGTAGTTAAATAAATATATTCTGTACTTGAGATTTTAAAATTAATTCTCATGGGTATCTTCCACGATAACCTAACTAAGGAACTTTTGCGACATGGTACAGTGATACGCCCAACCTTGCATGCATGGGGGAAGAAGCGAATGGGAGATTTGTAATGGAGAGGGATCGGGGCTGGGCCTTGCATCTGAGTCCCGGCTTTGCAGACCACTAATAGCATGAGTCAGCTACCCCTCTGGGTCTTGGAGCCTCCATTTGTAAACTGGTGGCTTCATTCTAGAGGATTTCAGCTGTGCTCCTTGGAGCCCTTCGTCTAGTCGGAGGTACCTCAAGGGCTGCAAAGAGGAATTAAGCGGGGGAATTGTGGGCATGCTTCTCTTTCTAATGGTTTCGTTTTGGAGATTTCTAAGATTTCCAAAACCATTTTTTTTCTGCTTCAAAAACTCTGTTATTTCTGCCCTGGCTGGTGTGGCGCAGTGGATTGAGCGCGGGCTGGGAACCAAGCGGTCCCGGTTCGATTCCCGGTCGGGGCGCATGCCTGGGTTGCGGGCCAGGTCCCCGTGAGGGCCATGTGAGAGGCAACCATGCATTGCTGTTTCTCTCCCTCTCTTTCTCCCTCCCTCCCCCTCTCTCTAAAAATAAATAA